>CABFOV010000841.1:0-18455 GCA_902141375.1 Timema poppense | reverse complement strand
GGGGGGATTGGGTGGTAACAATCAATTTTCTTCAAGAGGTGTCCAATGGCAGCAATGTAAAATTAACATTTCTTTTTTATGTTTCTATCCACTTTTCCTGTACATTCTTTCAAATATAAAATAATATTCTACATACATAATAAGTACATTCAAATCATACTCCAGATAAACTATTTTCCCCAACAAAATGTGAAGGTAGAAATGTTTTTTGATGAATTCTTGTTTTAGTTAATATTCGCCTTTTTACTATAATGTTATTAGATTAATTAAGAGGAAAAGGACGAAAAAAAATATTTTTCCGATAGATCTAGGTATATGAAAATCAAATTCCTTTATTAACACCAATTTTACAAATCGCAGTTATTTAAGAGTACTTTGTCAAGAGTTAAAGAGAAAACAGTTAAAATAACACAATAATGATTATATTAAATAACATTTGCATATGAAAGATTTGAAAAAATATTATCTTTTTTATTTGGAAAACCTGAAAAAGTTGTAGAATGTATATAATAGCACTACAATAAGAGCTGTTCTTAAAAAAAAGAACCACTATTAACTAGAATATTATTCCTCAGTTTCTGAAATAGGCAAATATTACTTACCTAACTACTAATATTTAACATTGAGGAGGCCAAATGCATATAAGATCATCCAATAATGGAAATTGATAAAAATGAGGAAAGATAAAGTTACTAACTATGTGAAAACTGAGAAAAGGAAATCCAGCTATTGAAATAGGAAATAAATGTGAGAACAATCTAATGCACAAAGGCGACATCTTCTATAGTCGAAAAAATCATTCCCACATTTTAACACAAAGTTTTTATATCTAGACATTATTACCTTTATTGAAGGGAAAAAAAGAGGGGGGGGGGAATAAAAGCACAAACCTACTGCATTTTGAAATAGAAATTGCCAATTTAAAATGAAATAGGTTTTTTTTAAGGCAATAATGGTAAAATATAAAAACTTTGCGTTTTAATGTGTAGGTATGCGAGTGTTTATACTAAAGAAGCCACAAGGAAGGGAGATGTTACCTTTGTGCATTAAATTATACCCACATATTACCCTCTTTCCCTAGGTGGTCTTTCTTCACTTAATTTTCACATAACCGTTTTTTTTCCTCGGAAGCTATTTAAAAACATCGGTACATGCTTGTAAAAATTTTAAATTGAGGAAAAATAAGTCAAGACTACCAAATAATATCAAATTTGATGCCATTATCAAACATTCTACTAATCGTTAATTCATGAAATATTATTTGTTGCTAGCCAAAATGGTTATAATCTTTTATTTATTTTCAGAAGTTTCAGTAGGTCAGATAGTCCAAGTATACGTTACATTCATTTACTGGGTTATAAAGATGAAGTGTAATAAATATATTTCATAGACTACTCTAAGCATATAAATAACCACTCTATTTGTGAATTAAAAAATAAATGCTCTGGAATAGCACATAATGTAAACTTTAAAATAGGTTGCCTGATATACTATTTTTTACAAAATAAAATTGTACAGGTATACACATATTTAGTCAAAACATAACAGTTTAAAGTATGAGCAACTAACGATGATCATAATTTAAATGATCCTAAACCTTTGTTTACAATAATAAAGCGCTTTAAAAGAAACATCTTTAATTATAGTTTTATTATTTATAGTTAAATAATGGGATTAATGTAAAAATCAAACAACCAAGAGTAGAAATAAAATCAGTATTTTTTTTAGTGCTCAAACAAAATATAAAACAAAATAGCACTTGTATATATAGCAACGCATGTAAACATGATTTTTATTCACAGATTGTGGTGTATTATGTAAGATATAATAGTATTAGTTAAGACTGTTTGAACTCACAAATAACATGCACTCAGTTTGTCTCCTCAGTAGTTATATTGCAAAGGATGTATGCATGTTAAACCTGCTCAAATTTTGACTATAGCTAATGATTAAACTCTGCGTGTATTGGTATTTAAAGCTTCAGGCAGAGCTTTAAATAAAGGTTCGGGCTCAAAAAATGTATGGGTTTGAACTTTTGAACTCGTTGATAAAAATAAGTTTATTTCTTGCCTTGTAATGTGTCAAGTGATGAATGACCCAATGGTTACTCTTCCCTCTGCTTGTGTGGAGATGGTTTGTGAACCGAGGAGTGTGTGCTGGGAGGAAGAACTCAACACACACACACAAAAAGAGATATAGAAAGGCTCTGTAGATGTTAAAACACAAATATCTTAGCACAAGACTGTATCAAGCACATCCCAGTACAAATGTCTAATAGGTTTGTATCCTGAGAATCATTAATGCTCTAATTTCTCTATGGAAGGAAGCCGACATCAAGTGAATAGCTTCACTCCAGATGGATGGGAATTTAATGGGGATATTTACGTACAAAAAATGTATTTAATAGAAATTAAATTATTCCCAGACTAATTTTTCAGTTTCCATCACAGTATATTTAAAAAGAATTTATTTTGGATTTTAAAACATTACTTTTCTTTAAAATACCCGGGTCATATTTCCTTAAAAAACATCTTTTTAAATAAGTATAATATATATTTGATTTTTTATTTAATTATTATAATTTATTTATTATTATCAAACCCAATCTTGACTCAACTGAATACTCAGGAGTTTAATGAAAAACTTGTTTGAGATAGGCTCAAACGAAAAAAACTGGTGCTCGTAGACCCCTAATTTAATGATGCATCCACTTTGTTATTCTCACTTTTTACTGTCAATTGCTCATACCACCTTAGTTTATAGCTGTTGGTGCATAGCATTTATATTTACTGTCATAATATTGGAAATATAGGAGAATAAGTAGTATTAAAATGGTTGGTGACAATAAATACATTTTAATATGATATAATTTACCAACATGTAAATTTGCTTCATTTCTAATACAGGGGGAAAAAAGTAGTTTTTTAGCTTTCAGAACAGCTTATAGATAATAATAATAATTGCACATAGTTGGTAAAGAATAAGTAAGTATTAGGGCCAGTTTCATAGTCAAATTTAGTACGCCTCAAGTGTGGCGCTACACTAAATACAAGACGACACCTACCTAAACTCGAATGGAATGGGCCAGTTTCCTATGAGAGAACGGCTCATTCCATTCTGGTTTAGGTACGTGTCGTCATGTACTTAGTGTAGCGTCGCACTTGAGGCGTACTAAATTTGACCATGAAACTGGCCCTAAGAACCAAGGCCAGCAAAAGTGTTGAATGTAGCTTTCATGAAGGATTGTGTTGGTGGAAAACCAAACTCATGAGGATCCTAAGCGATTGTTCAAATACAGCTTAAGTTAGGTTTATTTGTGTGTAACCAACTGTTGTTAATACCGTATGAACCTGAATATAGTACGGCCTCACAAATAATACTACCCCAAACTTTTGAACGTGTTCTAAATCAAAAATAAGTCTCAAATACACCCCAAGGTAGTAACTTAACAATTTGACATAGTTTTATTTAAACTTTATGTAGCTTTTCCTCATTCCCTTGTTTACTCAAGAGTCCGAGGAAACCTTTTCAACATGATCACTCATTTGTGGTTGATATTTAATATCAGTAACACAGCACAGATTCTGCCACCAACTAACAATGACCTACTGAATGAGCTGTTCAGTGACATTGAAGGGTGAACATCCTCTTTCAATCTCTCACGCGCTTCATTTTGACCTCAAGTTTATTCTTAGACGCAAGATGATTCCCCCCAGTTGGCCGGTAGAGTTCCAGAATTCTACAAAATAGACCACTGTAAGAATACACCGGGATTTTTTCAGTGAAAAATGTTACGCTAGCATTCAAGTACAGTTTTGGTAAGGTCATTTTAAGGAGAATTTAACTATATTCAGGCCAATATGGTAACTGATTACTTACGATAAAATATTCACATAACATGGTAAATTGGTGTGCATATTCTATATACAGCAACATTGTTCTTTTGATATCAATGGCTTTAGACATAACTTTTTTTTATACTAGTATCACTCTAAAAACCAACAATAGTTATTAGCAACACTCATTTTGGCATCAATCACATCAACAAATAAACCTACAGCACTCATCACATATCACATTTTTTTATTTTAATTTGTCAATTAACAACAATGCAACAAGCATATTAATCACAATTAAATTTTGTTGTTTTTTTTCTCCTTAGAATTAACATGTTTTTTAAAGATTAATGCTGAGAATAAACTGGGAAGCTAAAATGGACAACATATTCCTATATCTTAAGATAATATAAGTTACTTGATGTTGAGTGTATATTTTATAAGAAACCAAAAAAAATCTCGCAAGAATTGACGGTCTACTTTCAAACCAGAATGTTTGGTGTGTGGTAGTATTTTCAAGTCCATCCCTGTAGTATATCAAGATTTGATTCCTGACAAAGAGTATTTTTTCAACAATATGATTTTCAGTTTCCAGCGCGGATAGCCTCATAGTGCCTTATTTAGATAGTTTTAGTTTATGATTACCAGTGCTGACACCAGTATTCACTAATAAATAATAATAGAAACAATTGGTTCAATTAATATGCTCTATCAAAGTTAAATAACTTCTTAACTTTGAGGTTGTAACTAGTTGTTGAACCTATTACTATGAGGCTAGATAAAAAATACTTAAAATTAACAATATGCATGCATTGAAAACAAATACATTGAAAACATAGAATATTAAATACTATTTGTAAACGTAAATAATTAGCTCAGATAGGAATAGAAGGTGAAATTTTGAAATTGTGGCAATGAGGTTTTGAGTCCTTTGTGCCAAAGAGTAAGTAAGTAAAGCATTAAGAATACTAAATTAAGTCAACATGACAAATTATGAACATTTATTGAAAACTAGAATTTCAAACTATTTTTGACAAACAAGTTTTTAATTGCATATTTTTGTTTGTTGTTTGAGTTGTCTATTTTTTATATATATATACATAAAAATATTTGTGTAGTTTATATAGAATGGTATTCATCAATGTTATATGTTTTATCAAGTTGGTTTTTGCCATTGCCAGTAAACCTCTTTTAAATATTTTAGACACATTTTGCTATATAATATGGAAGAACCCTTTAGTTAAAAATAGAATACAATTCACAACATGATTATTTAAAACCTATTATATAAAAATAAGTTAGAAATAATGTTTAAAGCAAAGTCACAACAAAGCAAGTTACTGAATTTAATAATACAGTAAAAAGAGATTTATCTTGGAGAGTTATTTGAATATAATGAAATAAGTCTTAGAGAGAAACATCTTTTTACATTCGAGGGGCGATACAGTTGTCCCTTTTATTTGTTCATGATTATTTTTCCTTTCACATCTTTTATGTGATATTTAACTCAAAGTATAACTTTTTGAATAATATTCAGAATAAGAAAAAACAAGCTCACAACACTTCCTATTAATAGTGACTAGATAGTATAGATTCAAAACGAGGATTTCAGATTACTATTAAATATATATATAGCACATTAAGACGCCAATTATTTTAATAAATCTTTTAAAAGTTAAATAGCCAAAGTCTGTGCGGTTTTCAAACATAAGCTTTATAGAATGATTAAAATCCATTATTGATCTTACATAACATATCAGAGCAAGCTATTGTGCTTAGTTACCCACTGCTTCAATGTCAATTTTAAAAACAAAAGTAAAAAAATACTAATTTTGTATAATTTCAATATAAGATTGATATGTGTGTATACATATTGATCTTATATGAATTTAAACACACATATAAATCTTATATTGAAACTAAACAAAAGTAGTAGTTTCAGTTTCTAGTGAGCGCGGATACATTTTCTTAGTTTAATCCTTCACATCTAGCCTTATTTAGATAGTTTTAGTTTATGATTGCTAGTGCTGACACCAGTATTCACTAATAAATAATAATAGAAATAATGTGTTCAATTAATTTGTTCTATCATATATCTCCCCAACTTTAAGGGGTAAAAAGTTGTTGAATCTATTGCTATGAGGTTAGATATAAAATACTTAAAATCTACAACATGCATGCATTGGAAACAAATACATTGAAAACATAAAATATTAAAATAGTATTTGTAAAAGTAAATAATTAGCTCATTTAAGAATAGGAGATGAACTTTTTAAAGTGTGGGTATACAACAATATATATATAAAATTATACTGAGTGAAAATATTAAAACATTTCAACCTTCACAAATTAAAATACATATAACTACAAACACCATATTTTATAGTGATCTTTGAAACATAGTTTAAGCATTTGTTCAAAAGAAATTATCGGTACTTGTAGAACTCTTAACTCTATGTCGATTAATTACACATACAGAAAAAAAAACACATGAAAAAATAAATTTAACTGAGCCAATCTTAGACGAATGCCGAGATAAGATATGGAAGGTGTCTAATATTTTTTAATATTCGTCGAAAATGTGATTGTCAGCCATGTTTTATCAATCTTATTCTACTTTATTTATTATATGTTTCATATTTTTGCACAGTTAGATTTTTTTTACTAATGAAAGGAGTAAAGTAGGGGGAGGTCTACACTTACCAAAAAAACAAATGAAATATCAGGACTGTTGACCATCACCACATTTCTCAATTTTGAATTAAAAAGGATGAACTTTACTGATGTTGGGCAGTAACAAAATAAATCAATTGTATTTTGTAGAACAGCATAAGCCTATAATGTCCAATTTAGATTTCCGCCTAAAATTAAAAATGGCAAATGTCTGGATATGTCTTGAATTTTATTACATAAATAAAAACTATTGTGAGGGGTCGACTTTGGTGGTCTTGGACTCGATGCTCATGGGTTCAAACCCAGTCAGAGTTGATAAATTAGTCTTGAGCAATAAAAATCCAAAGCATAACTTCCTTCTGAAGTTAAGTAAAGCTATCCGTCAGTATCAGGTCGATTGTGGCATGTATTTATAACTTTGGAAGGTAATTTTCAAGTGTCCAATTTTGAATGTTTAACATGATAATATTTTTTAAATAACACAATTTGGATGTCATGGAAGTTATATCCACAAATAACTAATATTGGGAAATTAACTTTACTTTGACAGAGTTGTACAATGAATTATCAAGTATGTATTCAGAGACTCGCAACAAAAAGTTTGTAAAAATAAAAAGTTACTGGGTTCTCAGCATCACTTGGACTTGAACAAAAATTTCAAAATTGACCTGATGTTCATCACATTTATGATATAATTTAAGGAAGGAGACATATTATTTGAGATGGGTTTTTGAATCCTTGGATGGTAAAGGGGATTTGAGAATTTAGAAAATTTTATATTAGAAATTCCACATTTAAACAAAATATTAATAAAAATGCGTTTTAAAACTCATATCACAGCTGATTAATCGATATATTTGATACATGACTTGATCGATTGTAACAATACAAGGGTTGTATTTTACAATCAAAGCCCGACCCAAACCGATGCTGCATAGATTATTGTCTGATTCATACTACCCCCTCCAAGAAACGTCGACATTTATTCAAATCACCTACATTAGTATTCTTCACTATTGTAGTTCCATGTCACTTCAAGCAATATACAAACAATATCATTCAATATAATTCACTATCAACTCTCTACAGTGTAAACTGTTCATATACGTACCCTCTGGATAAACTGGCTTGCACAGCCTAGTAACCGGGCTGACTTAAAAACGTCCTAAATCGAGGAACGGGGCAACCTTGACTTGATGTATCAACACTTGATGCCCCGACCTGGCTGACTTAGATACATCTGATGGGCGGTTTTCCTAACACCTGGCGACGAGTGAACACAGACATGGCTGCCCTCTGTGGGTGGGTTGGAGCAACCTTCACCTGTTCTCTGACGTCAGCAACCAACCAGTCAAAAAGATTTTTGACAACAAACCAGAGGCGTCTATACGATGTGGGATGACCAATCAGCGACCTACAAGCATGTTGGCGTACGTGCTCAAGATGGCATGCCCCTCCACGCTGCGACGTCACCAGCTTAAAATGGACTATTCCTCCCAAAATACCTACGCAGTTAGACCACTATATAAAATGAATGTTGGGAAGATATCATTCGACTTTTGAACTCGGCACCGTCGAGGATGGACCTTTGTTAGATTTATTTATATTAGACTCTTGAACTCGTCATCATTGAGGATGGACCTCTGTAATATTTATTTATAATGTACTTTTGAAATCTACGCCATGATGGATGGACTGTGGTTATTATTTTATATCGTCAGGAGATGACTTCCAATAATCTGAACACTGTGAAGGAAAATTATAATACTCTGTAAATATTTTTTGTTCTTCTTAGAAGTTTGAATTATGGAACTTTAACTATTTAATTTAATTTTGTTATAGTCGAGATAGGCTGATATTTGTTTATTAGATATGGGCATTATTTAAATGCTATTTTCAAACTAAAAGTAACTTCAGTTCCGTGTTGCCACTTAAGGACTTGTTTCTTAAAAATGTTAGTAAATTCTTAATGTTTGCTGTTCTAAATTAACAAAATGTTAATTGAAATTTATTAAAATTATGTATCTTAATTATCTGAACTATCCGTACTATCCTAGCTTTTGTTGTTGTACATGTAAATTCGTTTATATACATTTCAATATTTTGTGTAACGTAAATTTGGCTATACTTTGCATATATTTGAAACTAGACCTCACCCCCCTACCATTATTATTTTCAACACACATATTGAAGAATCATCATAGACTCTACCATAAAATATGAGTGACTATCGACATTTTTATGATTTTTTAAAATCGGTCCAGTAGTTTTTGAGTTTATCCATTACAAACAAAAAATTAAATCTTTCCTCTTTATAATATTAGTGTATATGTGGCAAACTTCTAATGTTCATTAACTTAATATCAATTGTTAGACTGTGTTTAGTAGTTGAACAATGCCGATTCAAGTAGTCTTGCTTGAGTTTACATTAGGTTTGAGGTGTGAAATTCTCGTGTTTGTTAACGTAATGTTTGTAGTATAAATGTATATTTTAGTACTTGAAGGTACTTTCGTTTTGTGTAAAGTTTGAATACTTCTCGTGATATTTAAAGTAAAAGTATGTAATATAAAGATATAACCTTACTTTGGAAGAGTATATGTTTTCGTAATGTCTGTAGATATTCAGACACTTTTGTAACAATTTAAAAAGGCTCTTCAAACTTTATATATTTTTCTTGGATAGATTTGGTTATTTACTGTTTTTAATATCTTTATTGATATAATGCTAACTTGGTCTAAATGAATTAATCTTCTTTAGCATTAATGTAATCAAGTATGTTTTTCTTCGTTCTACTAGATAAATTAAGAGTTCAAGTGCCACTAAAATTACTGTTTGTTATTTTTGAATGAATTAAATTACTCTTTACATTTAACTCTTGCTTATACTGTTTTCTCTTTGATATTATTATGTTAGCTTACTCCCTCTTATCCTTGTAGTATTTTCGTTAGTGGCCTATTGCTATGAGGTAAAGAATTGAGAGAGAGAGGGTGTAACACGATTACACTCAAATCAGAACTCACATCAATGTATGGTTTTTTGCATTCTTCACTTGGCAAAAGTGAAACTAACATTTGTATCAGTGAAGTATATATTTTTTTATTTCATAATAATTTTTTACGATTTAGTTGTATTTTTTTTTTGAATAATATAGATTTCCCTGGTTTCAAACTCCACTGGTTTTTTTTCCAAATGAAGACCACATAAAATGGAACTATAATGCAAAGCCTGATTCAAGCAGTGTTATCTAACTTAAGATATGTGTTTATGTCGGGTATGAATAGCTCTTAAAGCTTGAATGCTGATTATTGGTGGTTTAACACAAACATAATCATATGGAAAACATAACAACTAGGAACCAGAACATTACTTTAACACTTAACTGAATGTATAAATGTTATAGTGAACAAATTAATAATAATAAGCAGAAGAAAAGTTTAGTTACCCGCAGTAGGGGGTATGTGGACTTAATAATGTCAAAAACCCGCTTCAGTGGCCGTATGGTCTAAGGCGCTATTCTCGCAGTAAACCAGACTGACAATGATGGGGATATCGAGGTTCGAATCTTAATCTGCTGTATAGATATTTTTTTTTCCAAAATAATTTTTCCACTCTCTCTGCATGCAAGTGTGGGTACATTTCCTATAAATATAACCTTCCTCATCCCTAAACCCATTGGCATCATTAGTACATAAGCGTATAACCCAAATGGGTAGTAAAACAAGATGCTTTATAAAAATGTCAAGCTTATCTAGTCTGGCTTGTGGGATAGGATAGGTCGAGGTTCGAATCACATAAATTTAACATTCCTCAACTCTTTACCCTGTTAATGTAATTAAATTCCTATGATTGCTATAATAATTTTAGTATCAACTTAAGAATAAATTTAAATAAAATCAGAACTGAAGGAAATAATCATATTAGAGTGGTAAAGTTAATTTCTCATGTTTACCATGTTTTATAGATTACAAGGTTCTGATTCGATAAACGTGGCTTCAACCAATATCTATATTTTATGTTTTATGAACAATGAGTAATAGTCTCAATGAGATACAACCTTAAGCTGATAAACAAGTGTACTTCATCCATTTAAGGACATTGCAAAATGTTTGAAAAGTTCATATATAAACCTCTTGGACATTGTTAAGAACCCGGAATTCTTCACTTTCAAACATTTTGTCAAAACAATGAAAACATTACTTATTAAGGCAGGGGGTCGTTCAGCCAAGACTTTGTCAGGGAGGTATTGTTAAATTAACAAACCCTGTGCATAAACAGAAGGATAAAACAAATTCATAGAATGCCGATCAAATCAGTTGTTACTCGAGGGATGGCCGCACGCCAGTAACCGCTGCTCTACATAGTCGATAGCTCCATGGAGTATCTTCTTCTCAGAAACTCTCATATGTATCGCCAGACGGCGACAAGAAGCCATCCCTCCTTTATTTAGTTGATCCAAATCATCCTGAAAAATAGACTCTAGTTATAATTATATTATTACAAATATTGTAAATAAATACTAGAACCGAGCCGATGCCGATCACTGATCTAATCATTGGCTGATAATAGCACAAGCGTTGCTTTATAACCATAGCTCAACTGTGCTTTGACCCGCTTTGGTGGCCACGTGGTCTAACACAATACTCTCGCAGTCGACTAGACTGCTGATGATGGTGGTGAGATCGAGGTTCGAATCTCGGTCTGCTGTACTAAGTATTATTTTTTCAAAATGGTTTTCCCTCTTTCCTCCACACAAATGCGGGTACTCTTACTATGCACATAACCTTCCTAATCCCTAAAACTACTATCATAATTGTTACATTAAGTGTATAGCCTCAACGGGTAGTAAGACGTGGTGCTGAAAGAACCTTGTCCTCTTCTGAACTGTTACTATGAGAACGGCTTATAGAGAGAGATGGGAGAAGAGTTGAAGGAAGACAATCGACTCTTACTTTTATATGTGATTATGTATTCTGGAGCATTTACCATGTGGAAGTTTTTGTGGAATACATAACAATTTCTTTAATATGTTTCAATCTTTTTTTTTTACAACCATTACTGTTTCTAGTTTATGGCTCGGGTCAATTTTTTATTCAAGTCATATTTTTCCACTAACGGCTTGATAGACCTGTCGTAGCTTCATATGCCTTATAATATATCTTAAGACTAGGACAGGCATAACATTCAGTCCTCGGCCATTAATTTATCAATGTGACCCATATTTTCATCAATGATACATTTTCAGCCATGCCAGGAATCAAACCTGGGACCCTTAGCTCAGTAGGCAGACAGGCTACCAACTGATCTAAGGTGTCAGACATGTTTTAATCTCAGGACACAAATTCAATTCAAGCTATTTGGCTTTTGTCAGGTAGTACCGGTATCAAGCACGACAACTGTAAAACACTGGAGCACTAATAAATGGTGGATATAAAATATCTAGGGGCAAGTCACTATAGCAACATCCCTACCTACCTTAAGAACCCGGTCAACACNCCTTAAGAACCGAAATAATTATCAATTATCTAGGATCTGGAGGTACATGATTACGTTAAAACCTGAAAACATAATAAACTGTGGCTTATTGCATTCTTACCTTGACAACAGCTAAATTGTAATAGGTTTAATAGTTTTTTAATTTTAAAATAATATTTTTTAATTTTTGTTGTATTTTTTTTTAGTATGGAAAAACTGATCAACCGGTTTTGATCCCACTGTTTTCTAAAGTGGAACACAAACCTGCATCATGGTGTGACATCTGGTTTGAGCTGTTATTCTAAGCTAGGTGTTAACCGTGAGATAAGGCAGACTTGTAAGATATCCTTGAGTTTAAAAACTAAATGTACCAGCATGGTGGTGGGGTAGGCACTCAATAGCAGTTTGATCCTTGTGTGCAGAAAGTTCCATGTCTTGGTTTCCACTTCCGTCTCCAGAGCACAGTCCGGGTACACAAGATCGCTACTTCGCTCACTGTCCAGCCAATGCTCCAAGTGCTCTAAAACAAAACAATATGTCAGCTTCAATTATAGTTTTTTAGCACCACGTCTTACTACTCATTCGGGTTATACGTTTATGTAATAATTACAATAATGGGTTAGGGATGAGCAAGGTTGAATTTAAGGGAAGTGTACCCACATTTGTGTGGAGAGAGTGGGAAAACATTTAGGAACAATCACCCTTAGTACACCTGACCGCGATCAAACCACAATCTCCCCGTCTTCATCAGTCTAGTCTATTTTGAGAGTAACACCTTAGAACATGCGGTCACCGATGCGGGTCGATGTAATCAAGATTTTTTTTCCCACCTCAACTTGGTACTTGTTTGAGTTATACAACTATATTAATTACACTGATGAAGTAGGAATGAAAAAGGTAGAATTTTAGAAGAAATGTTCTCAAATTTGCATTGAGGAAGAATGAAAAACCATTTAGGAAAAACCACCCTTAGTACACCCAATAGAGATTTGAACTCCAATCTGTTTGTCACCGGCAATCCAGTCTAACACGAGAGCGGCACGTTACACTGATTCGGGGTATCAATAATGTTGGTACATTGTGTTTCATAATAGGGTTTAAAACCCCCGAGAGACTTTTCATTCATTGGAGGTCATGTTCATGAGCCATGTGCTTTAAATTTACTACACTGAAATAGTTATCTGGATTTTGGCTGCTACATTTTAAGTCAAAATGATTAATACCCTACATTGTGAATCCAGTATTTAGTATTTACAAGTTGTATTACTACCACAAATAATGTGTCCATACCATTATATGGAAACTAACAAGTTTTGAATAAATTATACACAATGGAATTGGCAATTAATGATCCCATTAATGCGGGTTATCCAGCCTATTAATTTAAAGGAACGAAATTGGGGAGGGGAGGGGGGAGAGTGTCGAGGACATGGAAAAGCAAATTATATGCAAAGATAATGATTAACCAGAATATAGGGTGGGGGATCTCTTATTGAACTAAAATGGAAGTTGAACTCTAGATATGAAATGACTCAAATGAGTATGTTAACGTACACCGAGCTCTGCTGGTCATAAGTGTATTCAGATCATGAACATAACAAAGGAAAGTTTTTCAAACAATGTTTAGAATGTATATGAAAAACAATACTTAAAAGTATTATACCTATACACTCACATTTGGAATAAGAGAACTGTAATACATTTGAATATAGCAATCCTCAATCCTCAATACTCAATCCTTAATCTGACAATATAACAGAGTATTTACGATACTTACCTCTTACTTGAAAGTTTGGGTTCCAATATTGACGAGATGTAATAGGTTTGGTCCACAATATGGTTCCAAAATATTCTGTTCATAGGATTGTTTATGTGGTTCCTTAAAACCCACCCTCGTTAACGGTTTTATTAGATTAAGACCGCTTATGTCATTGTTAGCCAACATTGACATTCCGTCATACCATAAGTTTTGATTGTAGAATAATGACAGGAAAACTATCCTGCAGTTTTACTGGTGGAGTATTTACCCTGCCTCATACTGAAGACTCTGAGAAAAGCCAACAGCCTCCCATCCACAGGGTCTGCCCCTGTCTTGAGGTAGAATTCCCCAGTAGTGGGTAGACCCAGTCTCGACAATAGCTTAGCCCTCTCCGCCTGCAATGGGTCTGCCTTGCTCACGCCAAGCTTCAGCCTCATCGAGTCGTGGTGGTTGTCTCCAAACACAAACCCATTGTGGACAAAGAGGTCAGCGTTGGAGCGGGATCCATAGAAGATAAAGACCTGGTCCCCTGAAGAGTACGAGCGGCAAGCTGTGCACTCGCTGCGATCCAGTTCCGGAGAAAATGTTGTTGTAAGCTAACAAGGATAAGAATGGTATCAGGGTTGATATTATTTGAATATTTTGAAATCCTCTGATGGAAAGGTTTTCCTGATAGTAATAAAAATTGAATTGTTTTTGATACAAATATTTTTTAAAAAAAAATCTGTTTGCAAAATTGGTCTTAATAAGGATATTCAATTTTCGTGTAGCCCTTTTGATAATTTTTTTCAAGCATGCCTTCTCTTAATTAACTTAACTAAACCTAAAATATATTAGGAGGATTTTAACCAAAACAAGAATTTATAAAAAAACTATTGCAGTTCTGAACAACATTGACCTCATCAGAAAACAGTCTATAGTGCGGACCCCGAGTTCATGGATTTGAATCACTAAGAACAAATATTATGTCAATGATCTTATAAAACCAGCATGAACCGGACTTTCTAATAGCTTACACTGTATTACCCTTTTTATCCTTCATATTTTGAAAACTATACCAAAAATATCTGAAAATTCTATTTCTGTACTTTTTAGAATTTTTAGAATTGGCTCAACTTGTACTTGTCATCATGTTCTACTACCTGTTGAATTATATAAACATACACACATACTACTATGTTAAGGAATAAGAAGGTTGAATTTAGAGGAAATATACATTCAACTGCTTGGAGGGAGAGTAGGAAAACATCCTAAGTACACCCAACAAGGATTCAAGCCCTGATCTAGCCTTCATCGGCAATCCAGTCTATTGTAAGAGTGACAAGTTAGATTTTGTGACCACTCAAAGTGGGTACTAAGATTATTAATTATTTATTTTGAAGGATAGCATTGGGAAAGTATGGAGAAGGGTTGGAAAAAACACAGTGGTAAAATCACTCATAGAAAACCTACATTGCAAGGGGCCAAGATTCTGTTAACCTCTTCGTCACTGGAAAATTACTAATTATGAGCTTGACACCTTAGACAATATGTCCAATTATTCAAGTAGAGGCTCACAAGATGATACATAATAAATACATAAAATCCAAACACTTCATCACAAGTGTAAAATAAAGGGATAATTTTTATTTGTAAAGTTTGTATGCAGTGATCATAAAACCAAGTGTCATTTTACATGAGACACTTTCAAGACACAGCGTGGCACCACATGTAAAATGACACTATGAGTTCAAACCTAACTGGCTGCATAGGAAAACGGGTTTCCGCAGGATAGCTCTTCGGGGGTTAAACAATGTATGTTACATAAGTCCTTGGTCTACCAACGAATGAAGATATTAATAGGGATCACAATAAGTTAAATATATTATATTAAAGGGGTCATCCTCCATGTAACATTGTACCTGACCCTTCCCCAACCCGTGTTATATAACTTTTCACATCAAGAGTAAATGTCACTATTTCATAGAGAAGTTTTATAACACTAAAAGAGAGACTGGTATTTAATAACACTAAGAACCAGAAGTTATCTATACAGTAGCCCCGTGGCTTCTTTGGTGCTGACTGCCAGCTCACAGCTGACTTCTGACAGTCAATATTTAGGTATATACCTAAATTTTGACTGTCAGAAGTGACTGCTGCTAAACACATGCTTTTGCAGATCATATGGTTCGGCGTAGGGATACATAATTTGGTCTGGTAACTTTTCAAAACCGTCATCTCTCAGTTGTGAGCTGTCAGTTAGCACCAAAAAAGTCATGGGGCTACTACTGTAAGTATATTTACTAACGGTGAGAACATGAATAATATTATTTTTCCAACATTAACATTTACATATAAGATCTGCTCTATACCTATTTCCCCCCTCATGTAACCCCATATTAACACTATTACGTGGTTTGTGTATTAATCCTGAGTAGGGGGGGAAGGGGGGACATGTATAAAAGTGAGTGTGTCCTATTATGGCCTCCAAAGAGTCTCTGACATGCAGACGTGTGTGGCCTCCTGACCTGTCCATTGGTGTGGTTGCACATATCCCAGAGCGGTATGAGTGCGTGGACCATCCCTGTCCCATCTGCAGAAGGCACAAAGTTCTGTCGAGTCATCACTGTAGATACAGCCCAGCTGAAACACATGGTCGACAAGTGGATCAAATGATAAGCACACAGGAGTGGTTGGCTACTCTTAACTTATCCCCCCTCTGTCCCCAAACTCTCTGGGGTCAAGGTACAAAACGTAATACTTGGGTGCAAACTAGGTGCAAAACTGTTGTATATTTAAATTTAAATTTTGAGAAGGGGAGGGCAACTTAAGTGATCTCATAGTCCTGAGGATGATGCCGGCTAGCGTCAAGTTAAGTGATATTCAGCTGTCACGTTTGGCGTTATGATAAAATAACAATAATATATTATTATTATTATTATCATCATTATTAGCACTGCGTCTTACTACCCGTTCGGGTTATATGCACTTACGCTAATGAGTAATGGTAGGGTGACTGTGAGATGAAATGGAGGACCTACAGTTTAACGTGGAATCCGAACCACGGTGGAGGCCTGGCATTCTCGGTGGAGGCCTGGCATTCCCCACATTCACAAGATGTCTTGTCAGAGGTGAAGGAAGGGTTTGGCAATCAGATAAATCTGCACCGGGACCGGGGATTGAACCCCGGACCCCCCAGCGCAGAAGTCCGACACCTTACCCCTAGACCACCAGGTCACACAATAATATAGAAAAATGTTATTATTGTTGACCACAAATAAAGAGTTTGAATTATCTAAAAGGTCCTTGTTACCAAAATCGTGCTATAATACAGTAATTAAACAGAGAGAGTGCTTGCGAGGGAATTGGGGTATTCAAGGTCGAGCTAGATATCGCTGTGTTGGCCTCGAGATGTGCACTTGGTCCATTTGAGGAACTTCACTCATCAGTCACACGATGTGGTTACTCACACAGATATAAATACGGGGGAACAGGATAAAGAGAGTGAATTGGTATGGAAATACAACAACATTCCCCTAAAGGGGCGATAAACAACAAATGACCCGCCTCGGTGGCGTAGTTGGCTAACGCGCTAGTCGTGTTGAGCCCGACTTCTGAGGACGGGGAGATCAAGGTTCGAATCTCGGTCGGGTGAACTGGGGTGGTTTTTCCTAAATGGTTTTCCACTCTCCCTCCACGCAAATGCGGGTTCACTTCCTCTAATAAAACCTTCCCTATTCCTAATCCCTTAGAGTAATTAGTACTTAAAGCGTATAACCCGAACGGGTAGTAAGACGCGGTGCTAAATATATATATATAACAACAAGGAAGGGGGAAGGGGGGTTCGGGGTTGTAATCAGGCGCGACATCCGCGCGGCCAAACCTTGCTGTAAATGAGCGTTCAACAGAAGGAATGAGTAATGGTTTAATATAAGAGCAGAGATGGTAGTTAGGAATAGATGCACCCGCATCACAATAATGAGAGAATGTGGGAAAATCAAAGTGACAAAACAAATTTAAATTATTTTTATTCGGTACTAGTTTCAACGACTTGTTCTGGGTAGATATTGCGAGATTAAGAGAAAATGCACCCGCATTTACATGGGGAGGATATGGGAAAACTACCCCCGGGGCATTAGACCTTAGAATGTATTTGCGATCACTTGAGGGTCCAGATACAGTGCAATTTTCAAAGGAAAGATATTTGAGAAAGTACTAATACACATTTCGCGGTCAACATGGATAAAATTATACTATATTATTAGTGACGGGTCGAATACACTATTTTATGAATCCAAATCTTCAATTTATCTTTGAATCCTGAATCTCAAATACGAATCCGAATCCTGGAAAAAATAATGAGGAAATATAAATACAATAAAAAATAGAAGATAGAACTAGTGGGAATTGTTTTCTGAAAGGCCTTTTTCCCTACCAGAAATATATTATATCCTAGTAGTATATTGGTAGGAAAAAAGACCTTTCAGAGAGTAATTACTACCGTGAATGGAGTATAACTCAATGTTAACATAATTTCTTATGATCCATTCACTATAACATTTATATAAGTGTTAAATTACTGCTATGGGGTCTGGATGTTTAAGTTCATAGTATATTATGGTTCTGGGCCACCAATAAGCAGTATAAAGGCCGATACACCGTTGAATGTATATGTACTACAAGAAGTCGCCAGCCCAGCAAATAAATCTGACGAGCTTAGGTTAGTAAAAAATAT
>CABFOV010000840.1:108375-123087 GCA_902141375.1 Timema poppense | reverse complement strand
TCTATAATTTGTACCGGGTGTCATTATAAGTATATACATCAACCCGCTTCGGGGTTCAAATGGTCTAAAGCGTCCCAATTGACCTGCTGATAACGAGGAGATTGGAGTTTGAATCCCGCTCAGGGAACGGATGACCGCCGCCGCACACGTCCGTTGGAAAACAATCAGTTTAAATAAAGTATCGCTAGATAGCACTGCTAACAGTCGTTACCACTCGTGGGAATGGAAAATGTATAGATATTAACAGTTGATCTAGATCAAGTAATGTGGTTAAAATGTTAAAATTAATTAAAAAAAAAAATTGTAGCTGATGTCTTAAGGCGTCTGCCTAGATATCGTGGAAACGCGGTACCAATAAAGTTCTGCGCTTAAGTTAAATATTGATAAAAGTGGTAGTAATATATTAGTTTGGTGTTGAATGGAATGAGCACAAAACAATTTTATACGTTTTTTTTGGTTTTTTTTTTGCATACAAAAACTTGTAAACATAGTTTAAAGTTTCCACTCTGAAATGTCCAAAAATGCACATATTTCGGTTGATCACTAAGATATAAATGTCCGGTAAATGAAATGTAACTGGTATAAGAGTATAAAATGGATATTTGTTAAGCGAATAATGTAATTTAATAAGGGGAATACCACATATAATCCAACGTTGCTGGTAAAAAAATAAAGACGAATTGCAAGAAATAATGAACCAGCTGGTGGAGAAAGAGAGAGAGAGAGAAGATTCGCCATGGAGGTCAATAATGAGAAGTCAAATGTGATGGCGTTATGAAGAGCCGCTAAAAATCAAAATTTATATCCATGAGTTGGAAAATATATAGCAGTGACAGTACTTGGGAAGTCTGATGAGGAAGGATGCACCAAGGAAATTAGGTCAAGGATCAGCAGGGTCAAGGAAGCTTTCAACAATAAGAGGTCACTGCTGACCAGCAAGTAGAGTTTGGAACTGAGGGAGAAACTGATGAAATGCTACATATGTAGCATCGCGCTGCATGGATCAGAAACTTGGACTGTTATAAAGATGGAAAAGAAATACTTGGAGAGCTTTTTAATATAGTGCTGGAGAAGACTTGAGAAGATCAGGTGGACAGACATAGTGACAAACGAATTATTCATAAGAAGAGTGGGGTGAGATGAGAACCATTTTGGATGTGATTCTTCTGTACAAAGCAAACTGGATCGAACACATCCTTAGGAGGAACTCTTTTTCTGCACGATGTCATAGAAGGCAAGGTTTAGGGGACAAGTAGGTAGAAAGAGGATTCAAATATTAAATGACTTGAAGGAAATAAGAAAATTATTGTAGATCAAAAAGGAGGCAAAGGACAGGGGGCGTTGGTGGTCTAACTTCACTGACAAAAGGAATTGACGTGCAGTAAGACAGAATAATAATAATAATAATTATTATTATTATTATTTGTATTTTATTCCTACCCTGTATAGTTTCCTCCTGCTTGATAGACAGTGCCACACAGTAACGTTATAAGCCCCCTTGGTTTCTGGCATTTAATAATTTCTTCTTAACTATTCTAGAGCCTTAACAGTCGGTCTTACCAGCAGTGAACCTAGATAATGGTTTAAGTTAAATAATGTGTATATTTAAACAATTGGTGTGTCCGACATTTTCTTGTAATATTATTTCTTTCACCACTCCAACTTTGTCACTGCAATTGAAACTTTATTCCTCGATTACCTTCCTCTTTGCTTTTAAGACCGGTCTATACCTCCTTCTCTCTTTCTTTGTGTCTTTCTCTTATCAGAATGTCTGCACCCTCGAGTTTCACGTCAAATACCCCCCTCCCCCCTCCTACCGCCCTGGATTCCTAAATCCCCGTTAGAGGACTGGCGTATGACAACCAGGAATTTTGACGAACGAATGAATGGCTGACAGAAAGGACGAGTAAGGGATTTATACACATGAGAGAACCTTTTCAAATAAATGTAACAGGACTCGTCAAGTCACCCATCTTCCGCTAACGATAAGTTACATATCTTCACGCGGTGTAGAGTCTAATGCACACATTATCTAGAGTAGGATTTGCCTTGCTCTAGATTAGCTACAATGTGTTAGCTCTACCAGGTAAAATTCCTTCATTTGCTTTACTACACTTTGCTGTTATTTAAGAGCGTACAAGAGTGAAATAAGGTAAGCTAAGTCTGTTGTCTTCAAAACTTTAAGAGAAATCCATTAACGGTAGGAATTGCTCTCTGAAAGGTCCTTTTTCCTACCAATATCCTACTATATAATAGATTCCTAGTTATGAAAAAGGCCTTTCAGAAAACAATTCCTACGTTGAACGGACTTTTAAGTCTATTTTCCAACACTTTAAAAAGTGAATGCCATAAAGCGAAGTTGTTATACTATCTTAAAAATTTATAAGAGATTATTATAATTATAGTAAAGCATTTTAAAGTTGCTATCATACAGGATATAACAAAATTAAGTAAAGTAAGCCTTATAACTAGCAGGGGAAAAAAGTGAAGAAATGGAAGCTAAGACAGCTAGACAGCTAGCTTACAAGGTATAAGAGAGTGAAGAAAACTAAGTAAATACACAATCTTATAGGGTATAACAAAGTGAAATGAAATAAGGCAGCTATATTGAAAGGTATAGCAAAAATAAGTAATGTAAAGCTGCTGACGTATAGGGTATAACAAAGTGAAATTAAATAAGGCAGCTATATTGAAAGGTATAGCAAAAATAAGTAATGTAAAGCTGCTGAATTATAGGGTCTAGCAAAGAAAAATAAATTAAGGCTAATATATTACAGGGTATAGCAAAGTAAAGTAACCTACTAGCTTACATGGTAACTGAGTAGAGTGTAGTAAGGTTCAGCTGATAGCTTACATGATAAAACGGAATGTAGTAAATAAAGTTAAAGATCATATCTTACAAAGTAAAACAGAAACCAAATAAGGCTGATATTTAGAGCGCAATACAGAGAGCAGTAAAGCAATACAAATCTGTCATCAAAGTGCAAAAAAAAAAAACGTGTAGTAAAACAGTAAGATACGTCTTCTAACTTAATGGTGTAGTCAATAAAGTTAAGGATGGTCATTTGGGATATTTACAAACAATATATAAATGAGTTGTCACCGCTCAGAATTATTCTATTTTCAGCAGTTCAAATAACTATACTAAACAAGAATAAGTTGTATAAAGGAAGAATGAATATTCTGGAGTTTATGTAGGCTACTTTATTGCACGGTCATATATAAACTTTTTTCTTTAATATAATTATTTTCAATTTAGTTTCAATTTTTAGTGGATTGTAAATGAACTTGTTTGTGAAGCTCTTTTAAACCAGGAATTAAATGATAGTTTTTTTTTGTCAATTGGGGCTGCCATTAAATGCACCCTTAAGCTTGATTCAAATGTACAATGGATATAAAAATTTAAACAGAGCAAATTTTGTGCTTTTACGCACGTACATATTTTTTTTCTTTTTTTTAAATTAGTCTTGATATTCTTAAATAAACCAGTAAATGAAGGCAGCATAGGATATAATAATTTAAACTATAGTGGTTGTCTTGGGATAAAGCGCTCGCTTCAGGACTCGATACTCATGGGTTCAAGCCCAGCCAAAGTCAGAGTTCCTGGCTACAGATTCATAGGTCCTGGGTTTGGTCCCCGGCACTTTCAGATTTTTCTGTGAAGCGTTGGGTTTGTAAGGGAGTTAAATCAACCTCGTGAGGACAAATGAGGATTTAATTGATAGAAAAAAATTAGCAGCTCCGATCTAGAAAACTGAGATTAACGTCCTAAGGATTTGGTGTGCTGACTGAACCATATGACACTATCCGAAAGCTGGTAATATCTTCACAAAAAGACGGCGGCCGCTCGGTCGGTATAGCTTTGTTGCAGGCTGACGCCAAAGAGTTGTATTATTTGAATAACATTATATTTCCAATGAGTGTGTCTGACAAGTAGATGGAGCTGATGCGGAACAAATTCGGAAACAAATGACAAACGCATATGACGCAACTTGTCAAGTTCAGGGATAATTGCGGAAATCACATTATGCTCTGATATATAGGTTTGACGAATGGGTAGATCCTAGACCTGACATTCTAAAATACATCTTTTTACTATTACATTAAACATTATATAAATTTTAAAACAACTGATAAAGTGAAGAGTTAAAAGATAAAAGAATAACTTACTCAACAATTTGGTTGAACTAGTCAAGTTAATTTAGTTAAAATGGTATGTACGGTTCCTAGTATTATTATTATTAGCACCACGTCTTACTACCCATTCGGGTTATACGCACTTTACGCTAATGTGTAATGGTAGGGTGATTGTGAGATGAAATGGAGGACCTACAGTTTAACGTGGGATCCTAACCACGGTGGACGCCTGGCATGCCACACATTCACCAGTTGTGATTAATACACGTCTTGTCAGAGGGAAAGGAAGGGTTTGGCAATCAGATAAATCTGTGCCGGGACCAAGGATTGAACCACGGACCCCCGAACAAAAGTCTGACACCTTACCATTAGACCACCAGGTCACCATGTACGGTTCTATTTTTATATAAATAGCATATGATAGTTAAAAAATATATTATATTTACTTTAACGTTTTCATATTTCATGTCATGTGATATTCAGATGTCATTTTTGATAGATATTGTAACATAGGGCGCGCGTGACCTGGGAGGATCACGGGCCGTTCACACGTGACTGTGTGAACCACGAGTTCTTTTGGGGATATCAAGGTATGTTGCAGGTTAAATATGAACTAAAATACTCGCAGATCATACAAGATTTTGACCATTCATTGACTAAAGTAATATAAGTAATTGTTTGTAAATTAATAAACAAATGAAACCACATAAAATAGAATTGCACTAAATCAAGTAAACAGCTTGTTGCTAAAAAATACTAAATAACATATCAAAATATCAGTTTCCTAAAATGTTCATTCACGGCACACTACACTTTCAATATCAAAGACACTCACGGCACCCCGCTACTGGTCCCTGTGCCATAAACACTATAATGACATGCGTCACACGAATGATAGACTCGCTGGTCCACTCCCGGACTCAACTGGTTGAGAACCAAGAACTGAGCACACCCGGCTAGTGATGGGTACAATCGGATGAATAGAATCGATTCATTCGATTATTCTGAATAATTGGTCCATTCTATTCTTTCAGAATCATTCGAATTATAAATTCAAATAATGAAAAAAACCCAACAACATCCGAATGAAAACAGTAGCTAACTTGACGCGAGCTGGCCGATTCATTCTCTTAACACTACCTTGCCAGAAGTGCTGAGGAATATTGACCTTATGATTATGAATGTTTCCAGGTTATATCTATACAGGTCTTAATTTCTATTAGGTTCATTTTCAATAAATAGTCCCTATTGCTAAACAATAATCGACCTTATGCTTTCGAATGATTCTAAGGCTAATTTAATACAAAGTTTAAGTGGTTGTACAATTTACAATCGAATATGAGAAAAAAATCATTCGAGTGAAAATTACAAAATGATTCGATTATTTCGCTACATTACTACGTGGATTGTTATTTTTAAATGTTACCTTCCTAACTAACTAAACGTAAATAGCACGAAATGTTTGAGAGATAATTTTTTTTAACGTTGACTTACATTTATTAAATAGATAAGTATATATTTTTTTTATGTATTTAATAAAACATTGCCCGGCTGTAATATTCAGATCGTAGTATAATTTTATCCATTGAAATAATTTTACATTCTTATAATACAAAATACCATTATCTATAAAACTTACATCGTCGTTTGTCGAGTAGTAATTGTGTGTTTGATTCTAAGTGAAACTTTCAGGAAACATATAATTGATTCAGATATTGAAATCGAAACTATTTTATCATTTACCCGATACATAAATAGGATTGTAAGGGTTTATATATTTTTTATGTTTAGGAAATATTAAAGGGTCAATTTTCTAGACTCTTTTAAACACAAAGGGAAATGTAAGTTTTTCATTTTATTATTAATCGCATGCAAAAGTATTTATATTGATTTCGAGGTACTTATGTGACTAATGCGTTCACTGTATGGTATTTGGTTGAGGTTGTACTTAGGTCTTTGACGCCGGCACAAGTAACCAAATACAGCTAAAGAAACGTGTTGATAAGCTGCAAACGCAAAGGAATGCGTGTTGGGAGATCCGACAGCAGGGTGAAGAGAATAGTAGCACAAAGCAAAACGAGCAACTAGTAAATACTTTTAGAAGTAGTAAATATTCGATTATTACCGACTCTTTACTACTTCTCAAAATCATTCGATTATGGCCATCACTACACCCAGATATTGCTGATCATGTATATATAGGGCTGGTGCCAGCTAAGGGTCTGGAATCCTTCACTTCTAGGATACTAGGCCAGAATTAAAAAAGGAACCAGACCCTTACAGACGCGTGCCCCCACCCCCACCTCCCCATTGATCCCTCTAATATCTTGACCACACAAAGATTTATTGATTTTGTTAACTGTTTCTTCCGATCAACGTGGTCATGGAAGGAAAAAAAAGTTTAGGGAAAGAGAAGCTTAGGAAGGAGGATTCAAATATCGGATGACTTGAAGGAAGAGAGAAAATTCTGTGAGCTGAAGGAGGCAAAGGACAAGGGTGCATGCAATAGTGCTCTAAGTTTACTCACAAAAAGAATGGACCTGTCGTAAGACAGAATACATAATAATATAAATGTTATTATTATATTACATATTATATATGTAAATACATGTAAAAATCATATATACATAGATATATAATATATTATATATCGAGTGAAAATGACTGTACCACTTTCTGTCTTTATTTCTTTCTATGCTAAACGTGGTAAAGATATTGATCCTGTTATTTACTATATCATTAAACCAACCAAAACACTTTCAACAATTGCCGCCAGCCACGTGACTGGGAAATTTAAAGTTTTTCCCCAGGGTTGAAAAAAAAAGTTCGTTTCAATTCCTTGTTGGAGAGGAAAAACAACAACTTTTACTAAAGTTAAATAGCACATCTTATTTAGAATTGTCAACTTTTAACTCTTATTTAAATAAAGGTTATTTGACAAGTTAACCATAGCAGCTAACAGTTTCAACCCTAAATTTCAAAGAAAGATATCTCAAGTGACGATTTTTAAACAGGTTTATTTTTTGTTCACCACGTCTTGCTACAATTTACTTGAATACTTTTAATAGATCTCAAGGGCTCCAAGGGGAAAAAAAACACACTTTTAACTTCTAGAAGCTGTGTCTGGCTGTGTGTCAGCGTTGGGACCGCGCATAATATTTTTTTTAAGCAACAAGTCTTTAACTCGTTTCATTTTGTCGAGGTTCTAACTTTCTCATACTTGGCCTATTAAAGTATTTCTTTTTAACACCACCTCTTACTACCCATTCGGGTTATACACTTGCGTACTAATTACGCTAATGGTTTTAGGGATGAGAAACGTATTTAAATAAAGTGTGCACACATTTGCGTGGACGTAGATCGGAAAAAAACATTTCGGAAAAAACCACACCCAGTAACACCCAGCAGAAATTTAAACCCCAATATTCTCGCCATCGGCAATCTAGTCTACTGCAAGAGGTACGCCTTAGACTATGTGGCCACCGAAGCGGGTCCAATTAGTGTAACTATGAGGGTAGTCTGAAAGGTTGTAAGACATAACACTGGATTAATATACTCTAATGCGGGTGCACTTTCTATGAACAAAATAATAATAAAAAGCCGCTTCTCAGGTAGAATCGTCCAAGGCGTCACTCACAACATACTGACCTGCTGATGATGGGGAGATCGTGGTTTGAATACCTGTCGGGTGTATTGAGGTGTTTTTTCCTAAATGTTTTTCTATTCTCCCTCCACGCAAATGCGGATACACTACCTTTAAATTCGATTTTCCTAACCCCTAACACATTATCGCAATCGGTACATATACGTACAACCCGAAAGGGTAGTAAAAGGCGATGACCAAAAACAATTAAAAAACTAAGGGACAGTACATTGGCTAGGAATTAAGTACATGTTTGGTGACCTGGTGGTCTAGGGGTAAGGTGTCGGACTTCTGTGCTGGGGTTCGGGATTCAATCCTCGGTCCCGGCACCGATTTATCTGATTACCAAACCTTTCCTTCACCTCTGACAAGACATCTTGTGAATGTGGGGAATGCCAGGCCTCCACCGCGGTTCGGATTCCACGTTAAACTGTAGGTCCTCCATTTCATCTCACAATCACCCTACCATTACACATTAACGTAAGTGCGTATAGCCCGAACGGGTAGTAAGACGCGGTGCTAATAATAATAATAATAATAATAATAATAATAATAATAATAATAATAATAATAATAAGTACATGTTTCTAAAAACATGAAGCTTCAATGTGGCCTGTGTCCACATCCTAATTTATCATACAATTAAATTACTTGATTTAGTATTATTAAATAAAACATGGCCATTACTTATACTAACAAGTCTCGGTGATTTCTAATTTGGAACATCTTCCAACTAAACCGTTTTATTTTGTATGTTTTAATATGTACTTTATTTAATAGAAAATACCTGAGGGTAAATGCATTTGTTTAGGAGTACCTAGATTTTATTTTGATGCTTAAACCTCCTACTGAAATTATTTTAGTTTATCTAGAAATTTACCAAAAGCATCCAATTATACTTTCTTATGAATTAATATATAATTTCTCTTTATACCGTTTGTTAAACGGACTAAGAATATAAATACAATTTGTAATATTTTTATTTGGCTATGTGGTAACATGGGTCTATAGTTTTCAAATAAGAAGCTTCATATGAAAATCATACTATATCAAACATTTCATAAAGACATAAAAAGTGGCATTTATTGACAAAGTAATAATAATAATAATTTTCTGCCGAGTTTTCGTCAACTTACGGTAATTAAATGGATTCATTTCCACTCCATCTACGAATTTGTTATGAAAGTATGGAAAATAAAAAACAACGCAAAATGAAATATCATGATAGTAAATATTGATAAGTGGAGATAAAAATTCTTACACGGTCAAAGGGTTGCTACTTTTTTTCCCCCTTTTTTTTTTGTTTGAGCACATACAACATATAGACTTAATAATATACCATGCTATATTTTTTCAAAGGTTTTGGGTAGCAAGGTTACGTTAAAAAAACAAACACAACCAACACAAGGCAGCAAAAAGTGATGTCAGAAACGACGAAATGAATAAGTCCAAAGATAGCGATGGGGGAATTGGTAAGGGTTTGGGGTTGAGGAATAAGGGTGTAGTAGGTTAAGTAAATCTAAGGCCTCTAACTGGGGTTGAGAGTAACATTGTGTGCGTGCGTGTAAGGAGAAGACAAGCCGATATACTAGAAATCAATATTATCGACACAAGGAAACCTGCTGTCTGAATCCCTCGACTTCTGCAAGCCAACCGATCCGGTAAATTGAAGTCTCCTGGGGTAATCCACGGGCAGCGGGAAGAGAAAATGGAAAGAGCGGGTAGTGGGGGTATTTGGGACGTTTATTCACTTTATTGATAGAACAAATTCATCGCCGTAAGGGATGTTGATTTTGCTAGGAAGAGACTTAAAAAGAGACAGTGGAAGAACCGGGTTCGATATTAACCTTCAGTCCTCACTATGGGATATTATATTTACTTTCTCTCAGCCCCATAAATATAGTAGTATTGTGATCGTAATTTTTAAAAAATAATCGAAATTTTGATGAATGTCAACGTTTTATGACCCACTTAAAACCGAAAGAGTGGTTTTCGTAATTCCAACTGTCTGTGTGTCTATATCTCTGCCTAGAGCCTAAACAATTTTATCGATCTCGATAAAATTAGTTATTTACTTTTCTTAAGTTCGCCCCGAGGAGTTTTTGAAATCAACCCTAAAATCAGTGGCAGTTTTCTGAAGGATAAAAGGAGATAAAACTAACTTGCGTATTTAGTCATTGTTCTACTTTAAAAAACAAAATGGCAGTCCTCCTTTTCCCAAGAAAATCACTTAAATGGTGCTTTACATAAGTGGAAACTCCGATTTTGATCATATTCCATTAACTTTTTTGATATACGAAATAATTTATCGTTGTTAAAAATAAAAATATTTTTCTTGAAATATATTTTTTTAAATCAATAAATTCAGATTTATAATCAAATATTAAATAAGGTACTTTGAAATTGTGATTTTATTGTTATGCTCTTTGATGGACAGATATGCTACTCTTTTCTCAATGTTTATGTGTAAAAGTGTTTGTAAAAGTGTATATTATTTCTTTCATGCTATTTTCACGAATGTGATGCTTTATTTTCCCATCATGTTTTAGCAACAAAAATTATTATCTTGTTTCACATGTATTACGAGTTTTTTAAAAGTAAATATCTTCATTTTTAGATAAAGGAAAAATAAAGTCTGCGAGGTGCACCCTGCCATTTATTTTCTCATGTCGTCATGTTTTTAAGTCACTTGTGATAATTGAAGGGCGATTTATCTTTGGTATGTGCATTTAAAATTATCGTTGGATTGAAAATTAAGTAATATTAAGATAAATGTAGTTTCCCCTTTAAACACTATTAAATTTTAGTTAATCGTAACGTGTATAAAATACCAAGAGGGTTAGTTCTTGACCACTTTAAAAGCTATAGAATAAATATAGATAAATCAATATTTAAAGAAGGCCAATCAAATTCCCGTTAAAGGGGCGCGACAAAGAAGTAGTTCGCTAAGGGTGGAAAGTTTTATTTTATGTTTATATTTCATAGTAACTCCATCACCATTCATCGCCACTCTTCCCATTCCATTGTTCGTTAATAATTTCATCCGACTCAAAAGCAACCATTTCCTCTACAATCGGATTAGCTTCCTTCTATTGTTTCAAGCCTTTCTTTAGTTTTAAGTTTTTATTTATCTCTATGCCGCTCATGATCGTTTTTTATCTCGACAAGTCACTTAATTTAAAGCGTAATAACTAACACCGTAGATCCCTTGCCCACCAATGCGGGCTACAATTATGTGTTTCCACCTTTGAAACATAAGTCTGATAACGATCAATTTGATTTTTGTAACTTTATGAGTTGAAAATTCAAATCACTTGATTTGATCAGGCCGTAATGGCTTTTGACAAGACAATTTTTAGACAAATTTGATAAAAACTATTAGTTTTAAATGTGTAACCGTCGTTAGGAGAACATACCGTACTGGTTAGCACGCGGTCTAAATGTCAGGCTCATATTGTCTGGTTTGTCGGTAAAGGAGAGGTCTCGGATAAAATTTTGTCAAGACGTACCAAGGGTGGTTTTTACTAAATGTTTTCTCACTCCCCTTAATGGGGAAATACTATTATATTTCCCCTAAGTTATACCTTCTTCATTCATACTAAATTAATTTAATTACTATACAGGATGTGCCAAAATTTACTGTGCAGTAAAGTATTATGTACCTCGTAGCAATTATTTCTACAAGGAATGTTGTATATGTCTCCCACGGGTCTGAACACGTGTCTATACACGCCTCTTCTTATCATAACAAATGTAGAGGCTTGTGAATACTTGTCTTCAGGACCCGTCGGGGACATTTTCAACATATGTTATAGGAAGAACTGCAACGAGCTACGTGATACTTTACTTCACAGTAACTTTTGAGACACCCTGTATATGCATATAACTAGAAAGGGCAGTACGACATTGTGTAAGGAATCAAAATAGTTGTGGACACTACCTACAGAATGTGTGAAAAATACTTGTTAGGAAAAGCCCAATACGTGGCAAATAGGGTATACAATCTAGTAGTGAATACTATTCAATTTTAATAGGTAGGCGTATCGATAAATATTTTTTGTGGCCTAAATTTTTTTATGTTTTTACTCATTTAGAGTTATTTTATTGGTTTTGATATTATCTATTTAAATCAGCCACTACAGATCATTTGAATTCACGTATATAAACGTGAAAGTATTTATTATTATTTAGCACCGCGTCTTACTACCCGTCCGGGTTATACGCTTTAAGTACTAATTACTCTAATGGATTAGGAATTGGGAAGGTTGGATTAGAGGAAGTGAACTCGCATTTGCGTGGAGGGAGAGTGGAAAACCATTTAGGAAAAAACCACCCCCAGTTCACCCGACCGAGATTCGAACCTCGATCTCCCCGTCCTCAGCAGTCGAGCTCAACACGACAAGTGCGTTAGCCAACTACGCCACCGAGACGGGTACGTGAAAGTAGATCTAGCAACTTTTCTAGCTGTAAAATAAGGCCCTTCTTAATAAAATTGGACTGTATCAATAGTAGGGCGTGTGAAAACATTGAATAGGAAAATACCAATGAATGACGGTCAGAATATAACAAACGGTTTATGGGAAGAAATAGCAACATCAATGTATTTTGCTTGACTTAGCAGGAAGCTGGATGACGTAGATAACATTTTCAATCAGAAATATATCGAGCTTTGAGAAAACTCTGAAAAAAAACCCGTTCAAAGATTAAGTATCTTGATACAAAACGTTCCTTAGAAGGAATTGGGGAATTAAACTATCTGGTACGAAGAAAAAAAAAAGGAGGAAGATTGGAAATGTGCTTAAGATGGGGTCGAAGAAAATGTGACTCAGTTTTTATAACCTAAAACAACTTTGACCAAAATAAAATTTATATATTTCTTCAGTAAAGTAATTTATTTCATTTTCTACGTATGAGATGATGTAGAGAGGATCTTCAAGTCTAGTACATACTTAGAAACATTTTCCCGGAAACAGTGTTTCTTAAAAGTTTATCGACGTTTTTGTAAACAGTTTCTAAATTGTTAGCAATTATTTTTTGTGTGTTTCTTTTGTGTGTACCCCAAAAGGAAACAATTTTTTCTTGACATCCATTTCAAATGGGTTACAAGAAACATTGTTTGCATGTTTGCCAACGTTGGCCAGACCAGCCGTTCACTTGCCTGGAAACAACCATTTCTAAAATAACTTTAAAATCTGTTAGGAGACATACGATTGAAGTTCCTAAAACTACTCCCATCTCCAAGACCTCGAGTTCTAACAGAAGCTTATTTGAATATTATGAACCATTTTGAAGCACTCTACGAACACACCACCATTTTATTCTTATCCGTCTTCTTGAACAATTCATTGCTACAGTAGCCCCGTGGCTTCTTTGGTGCTGACTGACAGCTCACAGCTGACTTCTGACAGTCAACATTAAGGTATACACCTACATTTTGACTGTAAGAAGTTAAAGCTGTTAAACACATGTTTTTGCAGATCATATGATTCAGCGTAGGGATACATACTTTGGTCTGGTAACTTTTTAAAGCCGTCAGCTGTGAGCTGTCAGTCAGCACCAAAGAAGTCGTAGGGCTACTGTACGTATTAAGCACAAGACATGGCAGTATCATCCTTGACATAAATCTTGCACTTAACTGAGATCTGGACGGGAAACAACTTTTCATTAATCGAGTATGGACGCAAAAACAATCTTTAAGCTGTTTGAAAATAATGTTTCACATGTTTGAAACGATATATTTACCATGTTTGCAAACTGTCTGCATACTTTTCCTATAGTAACGAGCTACAAGAAACGTTTCGGAGACATTGAGAAACAATGTTTCCAAATGCGTACTAGGCTTAATGAGAAGAGGACAGCATGGAGAGTTGTTGTATAGGTGTGTAATAGACCAACTATGGAGAAGATAAGTGCCCTTGAAGTGTAAAGAAGTGCATTACAGGGCTTATTTGGTACCTATTGTCACATACGCAGCAGTACAGTAGCCCCATGGCTTCTTTGGTGCTGACTGTCAGCTAACAGCTGACTTCTGACAGTCAAAATTTAGGTATATTCCTAATTTCTGACCGTCAGAAGTGACAGTTGCTAAACACATTTTTTTGCAGATCATCTGGTTCGGCGTAGGGATATGTAATTTGGTCTGGTAACTTTTTAAAGCTGTTAGTCAGCACCAAAGAAGCCATGGGGCTACTGTAGCATGTGAGAAGCATGTTAGCTGTCAAAAGAAGAAACTAGATTAAAAAGGGAGCTATCCGGGAAATACTGGGGGTACAGGGAGTACAAAAGATTGTAGAGGAAGCAAGAATAAGATGGTATGGTCACGTAAGAAGGATGGAAAAGGAGATGATACCATAGAGAATGATGGAGATAAAGTATGTAGGAAAAATTTTGCAAGGCAGACCAAGAAAGATGTGGGAGGAGCAGATAACAACAAATGTACTAATAAGAAGATAAAAATGGAAGTAATTAAAAGAAGAAGAATGGTGGAAGGGCAGAGGAAGATGGAGGCATTTTACTAAACTAACCCGGCCACAGTCTGGACATAGTTGATAATGATGATGATGAGATCTCAGAATTTCTTGAATATATTGGCCTTGGTGACATTTGAATAGAACATTTTAAACGGGAAGAAAAAAATTAGGCTATGATTCGGATATGCTCATTATAAATATTCAAGAACTTTTTATATCACTATGCGTATAAAATTAAACTAAACTTTTCTACTGTAGCAACATTTCTTTTAACTTTAGCCTAAACCTTTTTTTTTTGCTATAAAAAAATTGTGTGAAACGTTGTTGAGTTTTCTACGAATTTTTAAAAACTAAAAACTCTAGAATGTAAGGATATGAATACTATAGAGAATATGTTTAACTAAATTTTGGCGTAAACCACATATTAAATAACGTGGGCCTTTCAGACGTGTGCAATGGGTC
>CABFOV010000840.1:80398-108237 GCA_902141375.1 Timema poppense | reverse complement strand
GCTTGCTCTCAATTTTTTTAAAGTAAACAAATAGTAATAGTAAATAGTAACTTCACTGACAATTAGTGACATGAATGTTTAAAATTACCAAAAAGAAAACAATGTTATTTTCAAGTTTTTTTTATATGTCTACAAAATAAAGATCACTAGATCTTTTATATTGATCTTAAAAAGTTATTTTATATATAGTATGTATATTTATTTAAGAAAGGTATTATGCCAATTATTATTATTATTTTTATATAATCAAATTAGATTCTAGAAAGGGTTCACTTGATTTTATATTGGCTAACTTTTCAATTAATACCCCCTACCATAGACCCCCATTTCTTCTAACAATCAATACCCAGCTCAAAACAAAGTTTCACTTTAATCCCATAAAAAAACTAGGCCAAAATCACAACAAAAAAACTAAATGATAATAAAAAAATCTTTCTAGACAACGGAAATCTCAGAAGAGTCGAATTTAGTCCTAACCAGTCTTCAGATAAAAAACAAAAAAAATTCTCAACAGTGAGAGAAACGGGATTAAGACGGGACAGTCCCGAGGGATGACCTGGAGCAAGAGAGTCTTGTGGACAACCCCTAACTCGTCTCATAACCAACCCTTAATGCCGTGTGAGTGACGTTCAGCCAGTTAGTACAAGGCGGGCGATAATACAACAGCTCAGTCTGTGAAGCGATGAAAGCAGTAACGCGATTATTTCCTGCCACGATTCCGCGACCCCCTGCTGAGGAAGAGGGAATGGCACAGAAGGGGAGGGGTAAAGGGGAGAAAACTGAGAAAAAAGGATGAAAGATAAACCGAAAGATAAATAGTGATAACAAAAATACAGGAACAGTAGTAAAAAAGCATTGTTTTTTCTTACGGAAGAATAAACTAAGACAGTTACAAACTGTAAACGTTTTAAAGTGTGGCCGAAGGGAGCGCAAGTATTTTTACAGTTTTTATAAAATTGAAATTTGTTGGCCAAAATAAATCAAATATTTTTCCAATAGCAACATCGAGTTTAGTTTTCTGCACATGCTAATATTAACAGATCCTAAATATCTATTAAGGGTGTCCTGGAATTTTGTCACAACTTTTTCTCTTTATTTAAAATGCTTTGACAACATTCCAGGACACTCTTGACAGATATTCAAGATCTGTTGATATTAGCATGAGCTACTGGAAAAATATTTGATTTATTTTGGCCAATAAAATTACTCACGCTCCCTTCTGCCGCACCTCAAGTCATGCTATTTAATTTCCCCTTAACATATACACAGATTATAACAGCACTAGACTTACAAAATAAATTAACCTTAGGGTAGCACGCCTGGTACAACTATCCCAACCTTTGCTTTGAGATATTCACCCAATGGATAGCATGAAGAACCTGTATAGTGCATGATAATAGCAAATATCTCGATACATCAGTCTCACCTGTGATCGAACCAGGGGACTTGCATTCTATTCCTTTAGTCAAGGGTGATAGTAGCCACCACCAGTAAAGTTGGTTGTATGTTTCGTATCTCTACTACTGAACTGGGAGAAGCCGGTCTGATGTAATAAGGATGGTCTTATAATATTACCCCCATCACCCCCTTACCCTTTACAAACTGTTTCATTAGGTTAAGGAGTTTTAATATAAAACAGTGAGCATTGGATTGATAGCTTACTAATAGTGTCACGTGTTTTACATCCAGACCACCTCGCCCCATTTTATTCACGCAAGAGGCTAGGTTTGTTTGTTATACAAGGCTAGGTTATGTTAGGTTAGATTGCACACATTACAATGTTTTTCAGTTTTTTTTATCCTACCCTTACACCATTCCCTGCATGCACATGGCTGGGTTTTCTAGGTTAGGTTGGATACACAGAAATGTTTATGACAGCCCCGCAAACTCTCCCTTCCCCCCACAATGTTTTCGGTAGCAGCATATCCTAAGATCACCCCTCCCACGCGGCTTTACGAATAAAAAAAAGGTAAAGTAACACTAGTATGAAAAAATTAAGAAAGGCTTAGAGATTTAAAATAGGATGTTAGAAAAAAAGTATATTGAATTAGAGGGTGGTAAAGGTAAAAACCAAGAACGTTAAAACTCTAATTTGCATAGATATTTGTGGGCTATAAAAGTAGAACTAAAGAGAGAGAAACACGTTTTATAACAATTTCTATATAAAGCAACCTTAATGTTTTCTTTATTTAACCATACAAATATATATATATATATATATATATATATATAACACTTAAAACAAGGACTCACCTGATCACTGTCGTGGCCCTGCCAACTGTCATTGCTCTGAAACATACCAAAAATAGCAATGTTTACTGCTTCTTTAATTTAAAAAAATATTTCAATATATGCATCAATTTAGTAAAAACATTAATTTCCACCAGCATCATCTTCTTCTTAAAGCCGGTGTGAGACTGACGTTTTGGTCGCGTTTAGGTCGCTGCGACACAAACGCTGCGACCAGGTCGCTCTAGTGTATTACATTGTTTCATATGAGAGGGGTCAGACTAGCGACACGAATACCGCGACAGATATAAACACATCTATATGAGCGTTTATTGGGCGTAGCAACCTTTCTCATATGAAACAATGCAACACACTAGAGCGACCTGGTCGCGACGTTTGTGTCGCAGTGACCTAAACGCGACCAAAACGTCAGTCTGTCACCAGACTAAGCTAATAAATAACCCGAACGTTGTTTGGATAAGATCCATCCGGATCTGGGCACGCAATCAGCCCTTCGGCTGTTCAGTGCTGCCTGCACCATCTGGTTGAAATTTCATGTACTAAGGGAGCTTAGGAAGTGTGTTGTTTCCCCATTGCTTCCCACTCTGAATTTATATGAGCGAGCGAGAAAGGACCTACCAATTTTGCCAGGAAAGTTATTTTCACATGTCTCCCAGGGTTCTTTTACATACCATACTAAACATGTAATCCACAGCTTTGCTTCCCCTTCAAAGGAAGTTATGTTAAGGATTTTTATTGATCAAGAAAATTCTAATGACCTCGTCTGGGTTTGAACACACATACATCGGGTCTTGAGGCGAGCAATTTACTCCAAATACCACCGAGGTCGACTACCAATATCATAATATAGTTTATTTGTACTTTATAAATTTCATATGGCCATTCTTACACAAACGGCTCAAAAGTTGCTTATAAAGTGCGTTGGACGTTTGGCGCAATCTTAGATTATCATCGTGAAAGCTAACATGCTCCTCACATACTTCATTCCCAAGGCTTCCATTAAAGGAGGAAGAAGGGTGGAAAGATAGAGCAAAATGTAGGCATTTAACTAAACTCACACAGACACAGGCTGGAAACAGTTGATGATAATTTGATTATCCTAACTTAAATACACGTATACTTTGGACTCTTGTTTGTCAGGAAGTTCTGCGCAGTTTTGTAAACACCTGTTAATCCTATATTGTGTGTTTGTTTACTTCTGACTAGAGTTCCTAAAGCTATTGTCTGTTAAATTGCCTGATAGCTACGTCAGGCTAGATCTGCAAAAATTAAAGAATATCGCCTTATGGTTATGTTGTATTAGGTTATGATAGGTTAGATCTGCGAAAAGGGAATTCATTCGCTAGATGGTTATGTTAGGTTAGGTCAGGTCAAGTCAGGTCTGTATAAATTAAAGCAAGAATTATATCTTTCCTTAGTCCTTACATCATATATAGATTGGTCCAAAAAGGTAGCTTTTTGGAGTGATTGTGCCAAACGTCCTAAGGCGGCTTATACTAATATTATTATTATTATTATTATTATTATTATTATTATTAGCACCGCGTCTTACTACCCGTTCGGATTATACGCACTTACGCTAATGTGCAATGGTAGGGTGATTGTGAGATGAAATGGAGGACCTACAGTTTAACGTGGAATCCGAACCACGGTGGAGGCCTGGCATTCCACACATTCACAAGATGTCTTGTCAGAGGTGAAGGAAGGGTTTGGTAGTCAGATGACTCTATGCCGGGACCGAGGATTGAACCCCGGCCCCCAGCACAGAAGTCTGACACCTTACCCCTAGACCGCAAGGTCACCTATACTAATAATAAACTACAGATTAAAACAGATTTAGTAATAATGTTGTAATACAATATGACAGTCAAATAAAATAAAAATTCTAAATACTCAGAAAATGTTCTTTACACTTTTTTTTCTCTAAAATCATACAACAATTATAAAGCTTTAACGTCTGTTAGAAATTTATTACAAATCACAGATGCATTTGAAGGTAAATTATTATTTGTCAAATATTCTGGTTCGATGCTTAGATAGGCCTACTGGTAAGCAAATTATTTTTCTGGTTTTATAGTGGACCTACCAGTCACTAAAAGTCTAGTCTATGGCGATACTAATGCATTACACCGTGTGACCACAAGTGTGGGTACACCCCTAAAAGGACACATATAACTAAGGGGGATTTTAAGAGTACACGAAAAGTCCGACGCCTTAGCTCAGTTGGTAGAGTGTGTGCCTAATTATCTAAAGGTCACGGGTTCGATTCTTGATAGAGCTGAAAGATTTATCATTAATAAAACGCGTGTTTCCTCGTTCACAGTTAACGGCCGGGGGCTGGATGTTGTGTCTGTTCTAGATTTAAGTTAGTTTATAAGTCACGTGCTGATATATTCTGTTCATAAAGGGCTCGTTAAATACCTCTGATGATGATAATAATATTTATAATAAATAACAAGAGTTAATATTCACCTGTATATGAGGACTTAAAATGTGGATAGCCTGGACGGGTAGTAAGACGTTATACCCCCCTCTCTTGCAAAAAAAAAAGATGGAAAAATCTTAATGGCAACCTAACTACGAGAACACAATTCTCTACTGTTACCCAGCCGAGGCTAGATCTGAGCCTTGACCCCTCTGGAAAAGAGCTGAGCACGCTAGTCAAGCTTTCCAGTGACCGAACTAGCCCCTACCGGTTATGCAATTATCTCGCGTATTGGAGATAATTTGGTAGAAAGTTTCTTCTAGCAAGCCTGGCTGTTCAAATATACGCCGTGGAGTGAAGAGATGGCCGGCCGGCGCCAAGCACGAGCCAATCCCACATTTATGGGAGGGTGAGGTAAAATAGATTACCTCTTGTTTTGGGGTCACACGGGTCCAATATCCCCCTGCCCCTCTGCCAAATCCCCTCCTCCTACCTCCCCTATAACTATCTGAGAACACGATGGTTTGTGACATCATTTAAACCCCGAGGAGAGCCGTGAGCTTTTCGAAACTATTGACGACCATAAATATGGCAGCTTGACACAACTGCGCCATGGTCACGTGGTTTAAGGCGTGATTCTCGTCAAGGGCTGTACCACCAGTGACGGAGGTGTAACCGTAATTATCTCGGCTGGGTGCACCTAGGGGTGGTTTTAACGACACTTGATTTTCATTCCCTCGCTTATGATTAAAAACGGTTATTCAAACGAGCTTTCTCATCCTTATTGGATTAGGAATATAAGGTGCAAATATAGAGGACGCGAGAAAAGACTAGTAATTTTGAAGTTTTAATATCAAAACTTTAATTTGGTCAAAATAAATAATATATTGCTCCAAAAGCAACAAGGAATTTAATTTTATTCACATGGTGATATCAACAATAATTATTCTTTAATACCTGTCATAAGTATAATGGCATTAGATGACGAACTTTTGAAATGAAGATAAAAAAGCTGTCATTAATTTCTAGGACACCCTTTCAACAAATGTATTTATCATATTTTGAAGAAAATGTATAATTTATGTCTATACTGGAGAAATATTTTATATATTTTTACCAAAATAAGTTTTTCTATAAAAACTTAAAAAATTGGGCCCTTTACTTGCGTCTCCTATATTCCCACTCTAAAGGTTTTTAATGGTAGAGCACTTGAGACGAGTTGCAGACGTTTAGAATTTCTGGACTATTTAAGAAATAGTTTAATATTTTTATATATCTTTCTACAAAATGTAGGCAAAGATTATAAGCAGATTTTGGACCAGTTAAAAGAGTTTAACTTTTATTTTAAATTTAAAATAAATACATGACGCTTTACATGAAAATGTATTCTTCTGAGATTAAAGCAAAATGTTAGAAACATAGATTTAACATTCATTTATCAAATAAAGTCATGTTTTTATAGGGTCACAACAGAAGATTTGAAGATAATGTGGGATATTTTAATCGGGTTTTATGTAAGATATCACACATTTTAAAAATAAATTTATATTCAAACATTTTAAATAGTCAGAAGTTTTTCCCATATTTATGTGTAAACGACACCGAAAATATCAAACTGACTCATTTAAAAAACTGAGATTTCTAAACGTCTGCAGAACTCCCCTACGTGGCAACCTTAAGAATCCATGTGTTTGATATAATAGTTTAGATTAAGATAAATTCAAGAAAAGACAAATATTTTGTCGATATTTGAAAATAAAAAAATGAATTTATTTTAAGGTGTCGAGGGAAAAAAATAATAAAAAGAGGTTTTGATGATAAATATTAGTTAATAAAAGTTATATAAAACCTCAAAACACTTTTATTAATATTTCCTTGAGTTTTAGAATATGAAGCCACGTTGTCTTTTAAGGTGGGATTTTTTAAAATTATTATTTAGCACCGCGTCTTACTACCCGTTCGGGTTATACGCTTTAAGTACTAATTACGCTAATGGATAAGGATTTGGCAAGGTTGAATTAGAGGAAGTGAACCCACATTAGCGTGGAGGGAGAGTGGAAAACCATTTAGGAAAACCACCCTCAGTTCACCCGACCGAGACTCGAACCTCGATCTCCCCGTCCTCAGCAATCGAGCTAAACACGACTCGCGCGTTAGTCAACTACGCCACCGAGGCGGGTTAAGGTGGGAATGAACGGAACGCGAGTTAAAATACATATTTCTACAGTTTTAATAAAAAAAAATTTTTTTAGGAACTCAATAACTAAAATGTTGCGTCGGCAGATACGTTTAACTTATTTTTCTGATAAGAGTCATCTCAAAATCTGTTTTGAATATTTTTCATAAGCATAAATGGCATTTTGATTATTAAAAAAATAATTGTTTGAGAATGAAGAATAAAACTCCTATTCAAACTCTGCGATGTCCATGACCCGGACAAGATTTGAACCCCGACATCCCTATTAGTGGAAAAGAATAATAAGTAGGCCCACATACTTTTATCTGTGATCAAATGACAACTAAAAATATTTTAACGTACACCGCTATATTTTATTTTTTAAAAAAACTCTCATTTGTATGCACACACAATTTTTAAGTTTTTATATTATAAACAACGTTGCGAAACTATCTATCTATATCATACCATCCTTGGGGATAATTTATTTTATTAACTTCGCCCTGAATATATATATATATATATATATATGTAAAATTGTGTTGGCGACATTATCTCTGCTGAAACGACACCTTGCGGAAGAGTAACATAAACTACCGACATGTTCGGCGCCTGATTGCCACTGTAATTAGTGATATAGGCCCAGAGAGCACCCATAAGCATATCAAGCATGTACCACACAACACACACACATATAATGCATACGCCGTTCTAGTCGAAGGTAATTCGCCCGTGTAGTTGCAATATACACATCACGTGATAATATCACTCCATTGTTATCGGCACCTATATAGCGTATAGAGTAGGGAAAGGGGGAACACTGAAAATGGTATGAGGCGGAAGGGAAGGTGAGGGGTAAAGTTAGGCGAGAGAATTTATCTGTAGCACTACGAGGGAGAAGCATCATTATCGAAATTTTTTTATTTTTTATTCTTCCACCTTTACCCATTAAAACTTACACCGAAGGGATTTCGATCTTCCATGTTGACGACAACTCCTCCAAACCCGCTAGCGTACTCTAAAATCTACATTAATAAAATTAAAAAGTTTGGACTATGTACTAGAATATTTTGATATTTAAATATTTTATTAATTTATATTGAGTGTTTATAGGTAACAAAAAAATGTTTTCACATATATTTGCTAACTATTTGTGCGATGATAGATGACATAAAAAAAACTGGTTTAAAACGTAATTATTAAATACAATATATTTTAAATTCATATGCCCTACATCCATTAGAGTGTTAAAATAATGGTCTGGAGTTTGGTTGTTATGTTTGTTCTATATTATCTTGGGGATTAATAACAAATAAGCAGTATTTGAACTCTAAAACAAAATCCAAATGGACATTTAAAAAAAATATCCTTTTTCCCGCCCCCTCCAGAAGCCTTTAGGTAAACTATAAAACTGAAACCTTACACATAGTATTGTATACGGGATAGAACCTAAACGAGACGTATTTTGGTTTTTTCTTTGTTTGATTTAATTTGTAGCCTTTAATCAAAATAACAGTTTCATTGCAAAATTTGAAAAAGGCATTCTACGTGCCTCATTATTTTTAAAGAGAAAGAAACAGCTCAACTAATTAATAATATCACCTCAATCCTTTTCGACCATTTTTTTAAACAAAAAATTATTTAAATTTCGTGTCTATTATTCAAGAAATTCCTATTTTCAACGTTATTTTATTTAAAAAAACAAACAAATCCCTTCTTGTTGTGTGTAAGGGGTAGGCATTTTTCAGCTTAAATTAAAAGATAAGTTGTATCATAATTTATTCAACTTAAGTCCACGTGTCACCTACAGGGTTATTTACTAATATAATATACTTCACATAGATGCTGGATGCGAGGAACGGATGTTCATTTAAAATGCGCGCATGTGGAGGAAGGGGATGGCCGGATGTTCATAAACAAATCACACATTAGTTTGAAACTTTTTCTAGTCTATGATGAATAAGCTGAGGCTTGTATTACATTCAGTTAACTTCTTTAAATGAAAAACCTGTACCTCTACCTTGGTTAAAAATGGCCAAGGTCAACTTTATTGCTGGTCCAAATAACAGGGGTTTGTATACCCCATTCACGGTAAGAATTACTCTCTGAAAGGTCTTTTTATCTACCAATATCCTACTATATAATAGATTTCTGGTAAGGAAAATGGCCTTTCAGAAAATAATTCCTACTCTGAACAGACTTTAGTAAGCCACAGAGAAGGTGAGAGTATACTAAACATTAGTTAAAGGCAAAATTTTTGCACTTTTTATATCAAAATTTTTTTGGTCAAAAGAAACTAAATATTTCTCCAGTAAAAACATTTAGTTTAATTTTAGTCACATGGTGATCTCAACAGTTGTTGAATATCTGTTAAGGATGTCCTGGAATTTAATGACAACCTTTTCTGTTGATTAAAAAAGTTTCTCATCTAATACCGCTATGATCTTGACCGATATTTAACAACTGTTGATATCACCATGTACACTTAAGCAACATTTAATTTAGTTTAGTCGAAAAGCGTTTTGCTATAAAAACTGAAAAAAAAAAACATTGCCCCTAACTTGAGTTCCCTTCACTCCCACCTTAAGTTAATATTTTTTTGTTAATTTTGTAATTTATTTAAGAAACCTTGGGTGTATTGAGCGAGTTTTTAAAAATTGTTTTCCACTCTATCTCCATGCAAATGCGTGTGCATTTCCCATAAATATAACCTCCATAATCCATAAAACCATGATCGTAGTTAGTACTTAAGTGTACTTAAGTGTATAAACCAAACGGGTAGTAAGACGCAAACCAGATAAAAAAACACGTAATAACACAAATTGCACGATAAACGGTCTCAATGAATTCGATCAAAATGAGTAGTCTATAATTACACCCTTAAATCGAACAGTACTATTCGAATAGATTCAAAGGTTAGTGACCAATTTTTATTTCTGTAAAAGAGTTTTAAAAAAAAAGACCCCTTTACTCCTACGAACATGACAATTTCGCTCATTTTAATTGCCTGTCCCTCTTGAAAAAGATTTCAACATGTTGTCTGTCAAACGAATCCAAATCAATGGCTTATAGCCTTCTCACAGAACGATCACAACTTCCAGTGAGAGATTATATATTTAGATTAATTATTACCTGATGGGTAATCAGGTTTTCCATTAGTAAGTCCCTTTTAAAAAGCAAACCCTTACCCATTCAACTGTTTTTACAAGAGACGAGGAGAGGTCCTCCTAAAAACGTCGTGTGTACAAAATAAAAAAAGGGGAAAAGTAAAGTTGCTTTCAATGTAGTTTCCCCCCCCCCCTTTATTTCGGGTAGCAAGGTTTTTCAATCACAGGTGTATCCTTTCATGATGAAAAGGTGAATCGTGTACACATTTTAACATCAAAGGTTTCTACGCAAACAGATTTAACCGGAGTTAATGATACTAAGTAGATTGAAGCGATAAGATTTAAAAAAGGAATAAAGATTAATTTTCTATGTAATTTAATTAAATAATGAAAAAAACACATAGGCTATTTATAGATATATTAACTTTTTTAACTACCACCTCTGTGACCTAATGGTCTGAGTTCCTGGCTACTAATCCAGAGGTCCCGGGTTCAACCCCCGCCGCTTCCAGATTTTATATGAAACAGTGGTTACTGAACGGTGTCAAACGAGGAACGACTTGAATTATTAAAACTTAGCGGCTGTGGTATATAAAATTGAAATTGAAGGCCGGAGGATTCGTTGTGCTTACTAAATGACACACTCTATCCACAAAAGTAAGCAATATTTCCGCCAAAAAAATGGCGGCCACCCGGTCGGTATGGCTTGATTGAAGGCTGACGAACTGGAGTTTTGTTTTTTTAACCTGTAAATACTTTTATTTTCTACCTGAATCGTTGGTCACAAGGTCTAAGGCGGAAGGTTCCCAATATAGTGGATTGTTGGTGATGCGAGACTAAGGTTTGAATCTTTGTTGCACCTGGACGTAATTTTTCACTAAACTTTGGTTTTAATATCCCCTATCCTCACTAATATGGGTGCATTTACTCAGAACTTGATTCCTACTCTCTAAAAAACATATAATGTTGATTGTAATGGTTAAAGAAATATTGTTTCTAGTATTACGGCTTAGAATCAAAGTTTGTAGGTAATCCCAAGACAATACCTGAAAGATTCTAGAGGGTAATGAAATTTAGATAACTAAATTTAATTTTATTTTAGGAATAAGTACAATGATTATAGCCTAAATATTTGAATTTTTATCATTCAATTAACAGAAGTACCTCATGCAACACTTTAATTTGTTTCAGACAGAAAAAAAAACTTCATTGTCATTCTTCCGAGCTAATTTTTAATTAATTTGAGAAAATCAAATCAAAAATTTTAAATTCCTGCTTCAAGGTTCCTGCACAGGGACTAATAATATTTAAATTTCAGCCCTCTGCATGAGATAGATATCGCGCAATGCTCATGACACATACACTCTTAATTTTATTAATATAAATTATCAATATAAAAATTACCTCAATAATTAGGCTTAAGTGAGATTTAAGTGATTCCACTGGTTCCAAACGCAAATACTCACTATCGCAATCACCTCATCTCATTGAGACATGGAAAGATCCTCCACGGAAAGGATGTACAATTAGTACATTCGGGCGTCCCCTGGACAACGGTACATTAGTACTGGCTCATCTTTAAGCAAACTGAGCTATAAAATGAAGTAACCCAGACGCGCAATATTAATAAACTTAAAGAAATGAGCTTTTTTTTGTTCTATTCAAAGTTTGAAAAAATTCATGAAGTAAATGGGAGCCTCGTACAAAAAAATTGGTACATGAAAAAATGAAAAAATAAATGGGCCAAGCCTCTATTCCATGTGTGAGGTTAATATCATTATGATCAATATTGCATGGATTTCCTTCAATTCCCCCTTCTCTCATGAAGGGAGGGAGATTGGACGGTGGGGAAAATGTCTCGTTAGCACATTTCTTGCAGAAGAAAGCCCTTGAGGGTTTGACCTCAGGCAATCAGTGGAGAGTGGTTATAAGAGAGGGGAAATGAGAAGGGCGGGTGTGTCTAAGGGTGAGAACGAAAAAGGGTTTTGCGGGGGGGAGAAAGGGGGGTTAGAGGTTGAAAGCCGCCGCATGAATTCTTCATGACCTGCCGCCGACGCCAGAGAAACCCTCTGGTCCAAACTTTGATCGTGCCCTTCCAACCTCCTTCTCGCACTCCCTTTCAAGCCCTTTTACGCAACTGTAACCGAACTACCCCTAACAGCCCTTTCACACGTTCAGGTTTCGCCGGTCAGGTTCCGGACCTGATAGAAACCTGAAGAGTGGTAGAACATTGAAGTAAATGAGACCTTTCACACTATCAGGTACCGGCCCGGCCCCTGATTGCAGCCGGACAAGTCGACTGGGCTGTCAGGTTCCCTGACGCCGGGTGGAGTTGTGGTGGGGTGTAGTTTGTAACGCGCGCTTTCACACTGTCAGGTTTTTTCCCTGACCGGTTCAGTTTGGTTCCCCTAGTGACTGGAGTCTCACGCAAATATTGTGTTGTGTCTTGTTGTTTTGTGCAGTGTTTTGAGTAGTATCATTTTTTATTTTTTTTGAGAATGAATATTGACATAGAACTCTTGATTTCGTCAGTTGAGAGTCGACCATGCCTATGGGACAAATCAAATAATGATTACAAGGACAGGGTTAAAACAAACATGGGGTGGAAGGATGTTTGCTGTGTCCTCCGAGAAGATTTTGAATTGTTATCTGACCAAGAGAAAACCGCCTTTGGTAAGTACGTGATTTTAATTACATAGATTTTTTTTAAAAGTGTGCATATATACTTAACTTATACGCTACATTTAAGCTGGGGCATTTAAAATGTTACGGATTTCTTTTTGTAAACAACAATTTTTATAGAAATAGTGTTTATTTTTTAATTGGTATACATCTTTAATACCACTTCAAAGTTAACTTTCTTTTTAAATTAGCAACATAATTATTTTATTACGGAATCAACGCAAAAAAATAAACAACTTTTGTGACAGTTTAGTCTGAAACATTTTGTACAGCTACGATTTTTCAAAGATATTTAACAAAACTAAGTGTAGATGCTATCTTTGATCAGAAGTATTTTATGAAAACACTATGAATATTGTTTTTTAGTTCTTGGGTGACAAATGTCAGTCACGTGAAATTTATTAATTTGATGCCATAAGGTTTAAACATGAATAGAAGTGTAACAACAACACTTATTTATTGAATATGTTCAAAATGATGGTATTTTACAATTATTTTACGAAAACACTCCCAGATACTGGCTTCCCCCAAATGTACACATTGTTTTGTTAAATACTGTGTATATGAAAATAGAAGCTGTACGAAAAACTAGTTTCTTGTACTTTTGTGCAACATAAGATTCAGTAAAAACATCCACGCCACAGTAGACGCATGGTCTAACGTACTACTAGATTGCCGAGGACGGGGAGATCAGGGTTCGATTCCGGTCAGGTGCACTGAGTTTTTTCCTAAATGGTTACGCGCTCTCTTCCATGAAAATGCGGGTGCATTTTATCTAAGTAACACCTACCTCATACCTAGCCCATTAGCGTTATTAGTACTTAGGCGTATAATCCAAACGGGTAGTAAGACCCGGTGTTAAAGAACAATAGGTTCCTCTTGAAAAAAAAGAGTTGACCTTGAAATGAATTTGAATACATTCACAAAAAAAACTGATTTACCCCTTAAAACCAAACAATTTTTGACGGAACAGTTTTATTTGAAATGCGTTGTTTCCAAGATTTTTTTAACACTTTAATGCGCCCTCCTGACATTTAAAACGCAAAGTCAACTATTCTTTCACCAAAAACTAAATTTACATAGTTAGTATGCCTTTATTTAAATAAATTGCACTATAATTAAGTTTTTCTGACCCTGCATGTTCATATTTTGTTCATTTGCCAAGGAACAGATCCATGCTCTGTTAAAAAGTAGTCTGCAAGTACACTTCTAACATTATTTGCTGCCATTCCTCCTCGAACTGATTGCTGAGATAATAGTTCTTCCAAACCATTTACTGTCAATGTGTCTTCAAATTTTACTCCATCCCTATCTCGAACAAAATTGTGAAGTATAGTACACGCTTTCACAATGTCCACTGCAAAGTCAACCTCAACATTTAGTGGCCGATGAAATATACGCCACTTGTTGCTCAATATACCAAAGGCGCACTCTACAAACCTTCTCCCTCTGCAATGCCTATAGTTAAAAACTCTTTTCTTCAAATCAAGAAGTTTCCCCCCAAAAGGACGAAGTAAGTGCCGGTGTAGAGCAAATCCCTCATCACCCAAAAAAAAGTATGGAATATCAATGTTTCCCATGCCAGGTAAAGGTTTTTCAGAAGGAAGTTCTAGAGAAGTGTCCAAAATGCTTCTCCACAAATTACACCGTCCAAAGATACTTGAGTCACAGTCTTTACCATATGAGCCAACATTAACATACACAAATTTATAGTTTGTGTCCACCACTGCCATTAGGACCACAGAAAAGTAATTTTTATAGTTAAAATACAGCGAACCACTTTCGGAAGGTTTGATTACCCTGATGTGTTTCCCATCAACGGCGCCGATACAATGTGGGAAATTTGCTTTCTTTTCAAATCCAGATGCAATATTTTCCCACATCTCTTTTGAGGGTACGGGTATACACTCTTCTTGTAAGACTATGATGGCTTTACAAACTAATCTCACAGCACAACTTATTGTAGATATTCCCATACGAAATGTATAATGCAAATCAGTGAAGGTGCAGCCACTAGCGAAATACCTGAAAGAAAAAGTTAATATTTACATCGTTAATTGTTTTGTTTCATTATTACTCAATGATATGACTAATCAAAACATTTATATTACTATTTTTAATGCTATATAATGCATGGTATCTAATAATTTATCAATTAAATTCAAAATATTTCAGAAACCTTAGTATTGCCTAAAGCTTGTTGTTTTTAGAAGCATAACTCCCTCCTTTTTTTTCCAGGGAAAGACGTTATAAAAAAATGGAGCAACATTAGAGACTCTTTTCGAAAATATTTGAATCAACAAAGAGAAAAGGGATCAGGCTCAAGTGCTTTAAAAATGAAAAAATATGTTTATTACGAACAATTACTTTTTCTTAAAAAGATATTTGCTGAAAGACAAACCAAAGATTCTATCCCTCTAACAAATACAGAGGATAAATTAGGCGAAAGCATGGAAGATCCTCCTTCTGCTGCACAGAGATCATTCTCCAACACTACCACCGCCCACACACAATCCAGGAAAAGGAGGAAGATTGATGAGCTGGACGAGAAAATGCTCAAGGCTCTCGAGGAAAATGAAAATCATCATTTATCCTTTTTTAAAGGTATTTTGCCTGCAATCAAAGATTTTAATGAAGAAGAAACAATTGACTTCCAAATGGGAGTGTTACAATTGATCAAAAGCATTAAAAACAAAAGAGCAAATCCATATTCTCCTTCTTCTTCCCTGACTAACATTTCACTACATCCGTTCATTCATAGCTCCACACCTTATCAGCAGACACCTCCAACTCCACCCCAACAGTTCTACCAATATCCCATTCAACAGTTTTCTTGGACTGAGTCATTCCCTTCATTCCTTCCTCAAAAATCCCATCAACCCCTTGAACCTTTGTCCACAGCAACTCAAAGCTACCAGTGTTTGTCCTCTCCCTCTTCCTCATCCGTGACCTCCCCAATGGAATCTCAAATTATAGAAGTAGATTTTACATAACTCATTTTGTTTTTATTAAATTGTCATATTTTCATTTTCCGTATTTTTATTATTTGTATATTTTTGTAATATCTTAGATTAACTAGACTAAAACTTTAATAGAATACCATACCACTATAAAAGAGCCTTCAATAAATTAGTTCTTCCAAAATAAACTTAAAGCTTTGGGGTCTATTAAATAAAGAATATTAAGCTAATGTTTATGAGATAGCAAAATGTATGTATTGTAAAAAGATAAGATATTTGGAAGAATAAACAAATACAGTATCTACATTTTCTTCTTCTTCTTCTTCTTACCTGAGAGCTACCGCAATCATTTCTTTAGGTTGGATGCAGTTCCTCATTTTTGTGTTCTGACGCTGAAGGATTGGCTGTAATTTATCATGTAATTCTTCCATAGATGAAATTGACATTCGGAAAAAATTAAAAAACTTCTTTTCGTCACTTATGAGTTCCTCATAAAGAGTAGCAAATACACCATGCTCATCACGCTTTTGAAGCAATGGGTGTACCCAAATTTTCCTGTTTTGTCTTTTTTTATTACGTCTCCTACGAAAGTACCACATGGTAATAAGAATACCGCGATCCATGCTCAAAATCAGACTGAGAGCTCTCCCAGAGCTTGGGAAGAAAACACATGTTAAAACCGGACCTGATGAAAACCTGATACAAACCTGATGCCACTTTCTTGTTCAGGTTTTAAACCGGCCCGGCGAAACCTGAGCGTGTGAAAGGGCTGTAAGGATTGAGGGGTTGGACCTCCCAAGAGTTGTAATAGAATTCTCAACAATCGCAAACACTAGCGCCTCCAAGTTTCTCCTGAGAGCACATTTTAGGGGGGGAAAGGAAGGGGGGTGCTAAGTTAAGTCCAATTTTCACAGGAAGGACCTTATCTGACAGCTAGAAAAGGATCTATAGCTACTTTCACGTATTTATACTCTAGATCAAGTGATCCACGGTCACTTTTGATGGATATCGTCAAAACCCGTATAGTAAATAACAAGAATAATATGGTAAAATATTGGACAAATAAAACATGTTTGTATTTTTTAAATGTTTATTTCTATCTATATCCTAATATATTTTACATTCACAAAAGTTACAATATGGCGTCTCTGCATGCTTGAAACTCAAAGTAAACAATTATCCATTTACCCGCCTTGGTGGCGTAGTTATCTAACGTGCTAGTTTCGTGTTGAGCTAAACTGCATAGGATGGGGAGATCAAGGTTCAAATCTTGGTCGGGTGAACTATGGGTGTTTTTTCCTAAATGGTTTCCCACTCTCCCTCCATGCAAATTCGTTTAACTTCCTCTAAATTCAACCTTCCCAATTCCTAATCCATTAGCGTAATAATTAATACTTAAGCTTAAGTTATAATCCAAACGGGTAGTAAGACGTGGTGCTAAAAAAAAATATATCCATTTGACCCGCTTCAGTGGCCGAATGGTTTAAGGCGTAAAATTTTCGAGTTCGGATTTGTTTACCATCACAATACTGTTTTCATCGTCACGAGGCGAGAAATTAAAAATATGTTCCCCACCTCTGATATAGAGTGTATATAATTTATAGCTTGGCTGGTCAAATGGGGACAGGGGGGTAGAATAACGTTTTCTCAGATACACAGTTTTAACTAGATTTATGTGGGTGACCTGGTGGTATAGGTGTAAGGTGTCGGACCTCTGTACTGGGGGTCCAGGGTTCAATCCTCGGTCCCGGCACAGATTTATCTGATTACCAAACCCTTCCTTCACCTCTAACAAGACGTGTATTAATCACAACTTGTGAATGTATGGAATACCAAGCCTCCACCGTGGTTCAGATCCCACGTTAAAATGTAGGCCCTTCATTTTCATCTCACAATCGCCCTACCATTACAGATTAGCGTAAGTGTGTATAACCCGAACGGGTAGTAATACGAGGTGCTAATAATAATAATATTTGTGTGTTCTGGTAGGCTGAATTAAGCTTCGTCACTGATCTGTGCAGAGCTGACAACCTAGATCAGTCGGTTGTATGTCTGCTTACTGAATTAAGAGTAGCTATGTTCGATTTTTGTTATAACTGATACATTTAAATTTGGCTTTCCCATTTAAATAATTAAGGAATGTGTGCTATGTATATTTTAGTTTAAAGTTAGTTTACAAGTATTGGATAGTCATTATATTCGAGAAGTGCATATTAAATATCAGTAATAAATATATTTAGTTGTATTATCAATAATACTCGCTTCGGTGGTTGCATGGTCTAAGACACTACATTCACAGTAGGATAGATTGCCGATAACGGGGATATCGAGGTTCTAATATCGTCCGTGTTTATTGAGGGTTGTTTTCCCAAAATAGTTTTCAACTCTCCCTCCAGGGAAATGCAGATACACTTTCTCGAATCCTAATCCCTAATACAATTAGCGTAATTATTACATAAGCGTATAACCCAAACGGGTAGTAAGACGTGGTGATAAAAAAATGTACTTACCATGTCAGGGTTATAATCTAGTAGATTAGAGATGACGAAGGTAGAATTTAGAGGAAAAATTCTCGAATTTTGTTGGAGGGAAATTGATAAACCATTTAGTAAAACTAAAAACTTAGTACATCATACTGGGATTCTAATCCCAACCTTGCCGTCATAGGCAAACTTAACTAGATGAGTCTGACATTTAGTTCGCGTGTCCACAAATGAAGGATTATTCATATTAAGGGTATTTAATATGCTTTTTTTGAACCAGCTAGTCACTCACCTCGATGGCGTAGTTAGCTAACGCGCTAGTCGTTATTGAGCTAGACTGCAGAGGATGGGAAAGATCGAGGTTCGAATCTCGGTCAGGTGAACGGGGGGCGGGTTTTCCTAAATGGTTTTCCACTCTACCTCAACGCAAATGCGGGGTCACTTTCTCTACATTCAACCTTCCCAATTCCTAGCCCATTAGCGTAATTAGTACTTAAGCGTATAACCCAAACGGATAGTGAGACGCGATACTAAAATTTAACCAGCTGTATATATCAGCACACGACTTACAAACTAAATTAATTTTACAGCCAACACAACAACAAGTTTAATGGACGTTAAATCATCACTGAGAGAGAGTAAAAAAACACAATTTCATAAATTATATTAATTTACTAACCAAAATGGTAATCGAACCCACACATACTATCGACAGAGCCAAGGAATAAGTTTTTAACTTCATCCTATAACGTACACATTGTACACAGATGAGATAAATAATTTAAAAAACAAAACAATGAATAGCATAAGACGCGAGGACATGAATAATAACTAGTGTTTTACTCAAAGAATCGGATCAAATATTAAAGTTTTAGTGGACGAATGGGGCCCAAGTGAATTTTTCAACAACCATGGAACAAAACAAGGTCGTTGCTTTATTCAAGGGGGGGAAAAATATAAAGAGAGGAAGACCTTCAGAGATATTGCAGCCATTATGCAAATCAAAAGGACGATTCGAGTCCATTTTGTAAGGCAAGGATTTCTTTGCTTCTTCTTTACAGCTTTTGAGAACCAGAGGCGAAAACATCTACCTCATTTCCCCTTATTTTTTTACTTTCTTTTGTCTTTAAAAAAATATTATATAAGTTACTTTCAACAACGGGAATTCCTTTTGTTTTTAAGGAAGATGAAGAGGTGTACAGGTGAAAAACCCAAAAAACATTAAAGTCGAGTTTTTTTTAAAGCGGAAGCGATAGATTTAGTAATACATACTTTATAAACTGTATTATCATAATCTGTACGTTCCACACAAAGGCAATTAATAATTAAATTTAAAGACGTTGCATACTTGGTAAATTTCTAGCAATTTTTCGAAGCGGTCTGCATCTTATCTGGACACACATAAGCAGTATAAGCACCATCACACAAACAAAATGGAAAGAGAGGGAATAAAATGAGTAATTCATCATAAAAAATACTTCTTGTTTACCTTCTGATGACACGTCCCCTATTCGTTTGAAGAGTATAAACACTCACGTTATTATTTACGTTTGGATAGTATTAAATTGCATGTCAAAATTGCTTTTTCCTTGTTTCCTATTCTAGATATGAAAATGCTTCCACGGATTTTTTAAAATCTATCTCTTGGCAAAAAAGATTTCTACAGGCCATTTTAGTGAATATACCAAATAACCTGAGTTGTTGATAATAAAAAAACTGATTTAAAAAAAACTACTATTATTATTATTAGCACCACATCTTACTACCCGTTCAGGTTATACGCACTTACACTAATGTGTAATGGTAGAGTGATTGTGAGATGAAATGGAGGACCTACAGTTTAACGTGGAATCCGTTGTCAGAGGTGAAGGAAGGGTTTGGTAATCAGATAAATCTGTGCCGGGACCGAGGATTGAACCCCGGACCCCTAGCACAGAAATCTGACACCTTACCACTAGACCACCAGGTTACCCCACACAAAAAACTATTAAAAATTCAAAATAAAAAAATCGTGCAATTATGAAGGAATATTTAAAGAAATAACTAAGAACTCGTGTTTCTTGTTTCAATATGACGTCATTAAAACCCAATGAAAAAACGTAAATACATGAACATGGTAAATCCTATCTTGACTTGCTGTGACGTCATGGGTAGGCAACATCTTTAAGATGGGAGTTTAGGAAAGGCAAGAAAGGATATGTTTTATTGCAGTTTGTATAGAAAAACATTTTTTTGTCAAAGTAAATAAAATATTACTACAGTACAGTCATAAAGTTCAATTGTCTTCACATAGTGATATCAAAAGTTGTTGAATATCTTCATGAGCATAGCGGCAGTAATGACAAACTTTTTAAATAAAGAGAAAAAGTTGTCATTAAATTCCAGGACACTCTTTACAGATACTCAACAACTGTTGAAATCACCATTTTAAGAAAATTAAACTCTATGTTTATATTTGAGCAATATTTAAAAAAAATTGTTTTGCTATACAAAGTTTAAAAAAAAATCATATTTTTTTGTATACCATACAAAAATAATGTCGATGCCAGATTTAATTAAATTTGGTCTACGCATTTGGAAGAAATGTAACAGAATAAACACTAAAAAGTTGAGTTTAAAACAGGACACTATTTCACTCAGACAAAAGGAACTCACTTTGAATCGCTTTTAAACTTAAGACCTTAGTGAAAAAATCACAACCTATTCCTTCCTCCTCAACGTGGGAAAAGAGGTTGGTGGAGGTTAAGGGGTGGAGGGAATCAAGGTGGGGGGGGGTTATTTTAAAACCTTAGATCATTGGGTTTCACGTCTCTTTACTAAGTCTGTTGCTCTTGGTTCCATAGTATACTAACAAGGTAAACAAATTAGTTTCACTTACCAAATCCAGTATTTTTAAATTATAATTATTTAAATCCCTATTTGACGATCGTCATCTCAAAATAATTAGTAACAACTATCAAAGCTAAGTGCACCAGTCTGGTTGAATAAGACTTTGGAGCTTAGGGTTCGATTACCTTTCAAATACGCTGCAATGTTTTTTTTTCTTCAAAAATGTTGTTTAAAATCACTTTTCCAAGCTAATGATGCTGCATTTTGGAACTAGTTATAGTCTAAATGTCACAAGATGGTAGTACTTTAAACCATGCTGTAATATTTGTATGAAATCGTTTACAAAGCGGTGTGTTTATCAAATACAAGTTTATGAAATTCATGACGCAAGTGTGCGTGGTAAATAATAATAAAAAAAAAAGAGACGTGATTTAATTTTCTCTCATTCGTTCTCCCAACTTCAATAAGATAGCTCAATTTGAAGGATTAATAAGGGATTTATTATGGAATAACACCAAGAATGAGGGAAACATTACTTCATTACGACCAACTTAAAGATGTCTGAACTATTTCAGGGAACACACAAGTACTGACTAATTGGCTAATTAGCAAAGGGGCTAAAATAAACAACTGTGGGGGGTGAACTTCACCCTTTACTGGTAACAATTATTAATTAAAATTTTTACTCAATTTAATTGCCGTATGATTTTATATATATATATATATTTGTAAGTATTTGTAATATATAAATATTACAAATACATATAAGTATTTGTAAAATATATATATATATATATATTTGTAAGTGATGAGTTAAAAATTTTCTATCCAATTTTAATAGAAAAAAACAATTATAATAAATGTTACTAGATATACATTTACTTATTCATAGTAATAAAACCTGCAGCTAACACTTTTGATAGATATTATCAATATATATATATAAATTGTCCCTAAAAAATAATATAATACTATACATTTTGGCGGCAAAGAGGGCGTTTTTTTCTAAATTCATCTGACTATGAAAATTTGACTATATATATATATATATATATATATATATATATANTATATATATATATATATATATATATATATATATATTCGAGGACCAAAATATTATTAGAAAAATTTATAAAAATCAAATTAGAGTTTAACTATGCTTTAAATTAATTGTTAAAATCAGGTGACCTGGTGGTCCAGAGGTAAGGTGTTTCACTTCTGTACTGGGTGTCTGGGGTTCAATTCTCGCTCCTGGCACAGATTTATCTGATTGCCAAACCCTTACTTCACTTCTGACAATAATAATAATTTTTATTATTATTTTCATGTAACCTCTTATTAAACCTACATACAGGTACATTTTAATCTTAAAAAAAAAACACATGTATTTGACAATTTGGGACGATGGGTTTGGGTCACCGAACGGATGGGTTTGGGTCACCGAACGGATGTGTTTGAAATAGTTTATTCTGTTCATAATGGACCATTAAATTATATGTACTAAGGCCACTAATAAATATTGCACTGTTATTAATTATTTATAATACGCTTCTTTCAACAGGGAAATTACACTATTTACATAGGTCTGTTACATTATTTTTTTGTGAACCACACATTTATTTTAATTAATTTGGTGTTTTAACTATAATGTGTTTTTCTCCCCAAGTAACTTTACCTTGTGTGATTTTACATTGCTCATTTCACAAAATACAAATTTAAAATACAGTCACTTTATTTTTGTATACATTGATGCACTGCACCAATCAGTTGTGGTTATTTTCAATCGATGTAATCCATTATTTTAAACAAATTACTGTACTCACAAATAAAATGAAATTTCCATCTAATGAATGTACTTTTTTTTTTCTATTCAACTTACGAGCAGTTAATTTTATTTCCATCGCTGAATTATTCTTCATTGGCTCTGTCGCGGAGGGGGTATAAAGTCAAATTTCCTCATGAAAGGCCTTATCTAACAGCTATAAAAGCTACTAGATCAACTTTCACGTAATACATGTGATCTTCAGCTGTCTCTTTTGATAGTTATCAGTACCTATAAAATAACTCTAATAATATAGTAAAATGTTTTGAATTTTTGCAACAAAGTAAATACGGTATATCTGTATTTTCAAAAATATAATTTCTATGAAAATTGGACTGTATATGTTACTCCCTTCTTTCCTTTTAATTCAGCACGTGTTAAGTCCTTCACCCCTTCCCTTCCCCCTCTGACGCCTCTCGCGCTTTAGAAGGGGGTGAGTTAAGGGGGTAGTATAGGGCGCACTCGCCACACATTCCCCCCCTCCCCCCCAGCTATTAATTACAAGGCAAGACAAGCCTGCTCCGTAATTAAGTGGCGGCTATTACACAAAGTGTACCCTTGGGTGCATCGTAATGGCGCGCTTCTTAGTTGTTGTCGTTTTAAATTTTGGACGGAAACAAGTCGCTGAACAATCATTATTAAAGTTAATTTTTCAGTGGATGGATGATATAAGACTCTTAAGGGCATCGCGTTCGTGTTGGACTGGTCAGCTGATGACGGGGAGATCGGAGTTAGAGTCCCGGTCGGGTCTACTGAAGGTGGTTTTCCCCGAATGGTTTTCCACTCTCCCTCCACGCAATGTTGACTACACCTTCCCTAAACTCAACTTTAGTAATCCATACTCCGCATATTACTATCCGTGCGGACTATCTTCGTATCTACGCTAATGAAGAAGGGAAATGAAAATTAGGATTCAGGATAAATTTACTCATATTTGAGCAGAAGGAGAGTGGTAAACAATCTAGGAAAACCCACTCCAGTACACCTTGCCAGGATTCGAGCTTTGACCTTCAAAACCAAATTATATGAGACTGACGGCTTTGTCCGTATGGTTACAGATGCGAGTAGAATGTATTTGAGATTCGTTAAAGTGCTTTTAATTTTATTGTCGGTTTACTTCCTAGCTCCATAGTGAGAAAGGTTTGAAGTTACTATTAACTAAGCCACGTTTATAGTGGGTTTTTTTCCTAAGGGGAAAATACAAACATTTCTGGATTGCTCTTAGGTTAAGGTGGGATTGTAGAACTAAAAGTTAAGGGCAGTATTTTTACAGTTTGTATAGGAAAAAAAAGGGTTCGGCAAATTAAATTACATATCTCTCCAGTATAAAAAGATAAAGATAAAATTTACATAGTAATCTCTTCAACAGTTCTTTAATATTTGTCAAAATAGTGGCTTAGAATTTAATGGCATCTTTTTTCTCTTCATTATAGTTTATTCAAACCCTTCACACTTTTGAACTATGAAGTAAAAGGACAGTAAAATTGAAAATACTTTAACAAATTTTAAATACATTTAATATATACAGAAAACTTACTTATGTTAATTTTTTATTCTCCCAACACGTCATTTTACCTTAACATTATTGTTATTATTAGCACCGTGTCTTACTACCCGTCCGGGTTATACGCACTTACGCTACTGTGTAATGGTAGGGTGATTGTGAGATGAAATGGAGGACCTACAGTTTAACGTGGAATCCGAACCGTGGTGGAGGCCTGGCACTCCCCACATTCACAAGATGTCTTGTCAGAGGTGAAGGAAGGGTTTGGTAATCAGATAAATTTGTGCCGGGACCAAGGATTGAACCCCGGCCGCCAGCACGGAAGTCTGACACCTTACCCCTAGACCAGCAGGTCACCTTTTACCTTAACAGACTGTCACAATATTCACACATCAATGTTAGTAATGAGGAAATATAAGAAGAAATTTAGTCAAATATTGAGTAGAGAGAGCTAGGTAAATCAGTACCATCCTGCCAACATTATGAAGTATGGTACCAGATACCACCAAGAACACGATAATGAAACAAAGTGGTTATAGGAGCGTTTTGTAACACACGCAAAAGCTGCTGGCAAAGTAAAATGATCAAGATAATAGGAGCCCCATTCCTGACCTTTCCTTGGCTAACAAAGTAATAATGGCTTCCTCATTGCGGTACAAATGTCTCCATCTAAAGTTTATCCTGTATTCATGAAGAATATCACCCCCTACCCCCGCCTTTCTGACCGACCAATGAAGTATCATGTTCGTGTCTTAGTTTGTACCGTGTTGACTGGTTTATACCGGCGGTACACCGGGATTATGGCAGGAAGTCACGTAATAACTTTTTTTAACCCATATATCATTTCCCCTTTTCTACCCCTCACCCATTTAAAAAAAAAAAAATCTTAGAGATGTCGCCGCTAGTTACAGAGGACGGTATTGTAATTTTAAGTTTTAAATTTGTTATGTAAAATAACTGTTTTTTTCACTGCGTGACTTACGAACTAATTTAACTTATGACAGTACACCTAAAGTCAGATTACTTTTAGGAGACTCCTTCAAAAGTATTTAAAACTGCCTTGGTTGTGGTATAAGCCCTAGGGGTCACTTTTGCAATGGACTGGACTGACTAGGGCGGGGATATTGGCGTTCAAATTATGGTCTGGTATACAGAAGACTTTTTCTTCACACAAATTTGGTTACACTTCCTCAAAATTCAACCCTCTTCATCCTTAACACATTAGCTTAATTAATATTTAATATGTGTATAGCTCAAGCGGGCAGTAAGACATGGTGCTTGGAAAAAAAAAAGAAGGAAGAAAAAAGATTTATAAATAAAGCCTAACCAATATTTAATAATCAAATAGTCACAGCTACTTTTATGCTTTTAGTGAGGATTACTCCATCCAGATATCTTATTTTGGACACGGGAGTCGAAGCCGGGACCTTTGTTTTAGTACATCAATGCTCTTACCACTGAGCTATGTAGGAATCATTCATAGCTCAGGGTAGTTCTCCCCTTACATTTTAAGGTAGAGCCTGTGATGGATGTGTGGGAATCGTTGACTACAAATGTGTGATAATTTTAGTTCACGGGCTATCAGATATCGCAGCCACCATCAACTCGGTAGTTTTTTTTTATTTGAGTGAAGAATGACCCTGGGGACGTGACGATTCCTGGATAGCTCAGTCATAGAGCATTGGCGCACTAAGCCAAAGGTCCTGGGTTCGATTCCCGCGTCCAGGTGCCATTTTTCAATTTTAAGAATACGCTAACCAATATTTCCCGAAGGTTTTTTTTACAATGTTCCTCTAAAGTTGACTAATTGGGCATCCTCTTTCAAACGTTACACGACTTGGCGTATGAACATAATAAAATATACATTGTAGCCGTTCATTCTCTAATAAAAGTGTGTTGCTTTTGTAATCTAAATATATCATCATAAATCCAGTTCTTATGGTTAAGACTTAATACATCAGTTAGCCAATCCTATCACTAATAATACAGTCCAGGGCCAATTTACTAACCCACCCCTCAGAAAATGGGAAAAATACTAAATTTCAATTTTATATATTAAAAAAAAGGATTAAAATTCAATATTATTTTGTTTTCAAACAAATATTGCGTTTTTAAAAACATCGTTACCTTAAAATAGTATTGCAACTATATTATTTAAATATTAATAATTTGTTATCCCTCTCTTGGCTTCAATAACCAAATTATTTTTTCTTTTAGTTATATCTAGCTTTACTAGGGGTTTACTCCTTGGAAATTTATTCTTTTAAAAGTTCCCGTACATTTTCTATTGGGCCCAAGTCTGGAGATCTTCCTAGTATTTCTCATTTAGGTGACCTGACGCTCTAGGGGTACGGTCTCGGATTTCTGTGCTCGGGGTGCGGGGTTCAATCCTTGGTCCAGGCACAGATTTTTCTGATTCCCAAACCCTTCACCTCTGACAAGATCTTTATTAATCACAACTTGTGAATGTGTAGAGGGCCGGGCCTCCACCGTGGTTCGGAACCCACGTTAAACTGTAAGTCCTCCATTTCATCTCACAAATCACCCTACCATTACACATTAGCGTAAGTGCGTGTAAACCGAACGGGTAGTAAGACGTGGTACTAATAATAATAATAATAATAATAATAATAATAACCTCATTTACATTATATAATTGTAAAACTATTTTAAGGCAGCAATAATACTTAATATGTGTTTGATTACAAACTTATTCAAATTGAAAAATGAATTCTGGACACCGGAATCAAACCCGGGACCTTTGGCTCAATACAATGTTCTTACCACTGAACTATCCAGGAATCATCCCGGGCTCAGGGTAATTCTCCCCTCATATTTTAAGGTAGAGTCTGTGATGGATGTTTGGAAATCGTTGACTACAAATGTGTGATAATTTTAGTTCGTGGGCTATCAGATATCGCAGCCACCATCGACTTGGTAGTTGTTTTTTGGCTATCAATTGTATTATTATTATTATTATTAGCACCGCGTCTTACTACCCGTTCGGGTTATACGCACTTACGCTAATGTGTAATGGTAGGGTGATTGTGAGATGAAATGGGGAAGCTACAGTTTAACGTGGAATCCGAACCACGGTGGAGACCTGGCATTCCCCACATGCTATCAATTGTACAATTAAAATTTGTACGAACGCGCAAATCATGATGAATAAAATAGCTAAGCTATTGTATTTAGTAATTGCGGTTATAGTCGCATGTAAATATCATATTCTTTGAATTAAAAAAATAAGCGGTGAATGACCCTGGGCACGGGATGATTTTGGATAAATCAGTGGTTAGAATATTCGGGTACGAAGTCAAATGTCCTGGGTTCAATTACCGTGTCCAGGTGACATTTCTCAATTTAGAGAATATAATATCTAGATGCGTCTATAATCGTAAATAACAAATATAACAGCTTAGCTATCCAAGCCATGATTACAAACTGTCGAATTGTAATTCATATGTTATAAAAATATATCATAAATAAGTTTATTTATTATTATTTATTATTTAGCACCGCGTCTTACTACCCGTTCGGGTTATACGCTTTAAGTACTAATTACGCGAATGGATTAGGAATTGGAAAGGTTGAATTA
>CABFOV010000840.1:27363-54502 GCA_902141375.1 Timema poppense | reverse complement strand
GGGGGGTAAGGGTCTAGTAATTCATATTTTGTACTTATTGGTTAAAACTCGAACTTCTAATCATACTCATCATAATAATAATTATTTCCTCGTTTGAAGATCTCCGTCAGCGAAAGTTCATGAAAACCGCGGGTGGCCCAGAACTAGTTGAAAAGTTTGTTTTGCCCTCAAACCTCAGTCGTCCTGGGAAGGTAGACGACGCGGCGGACCTCACACCCTTTTGAGCACGGTCCTTTTGCTTGGAGGCGATAATTATACGGTACCCAGGACTTCAATGACTTCACCAAACAAGTAATGCGTGCGCAGTAGCTGACCGCAACCAGATCCTTGTCAACTTACAAAGAGAGAGGAACTTGCTCGGCCAGATCTGATATATAAACTTCGAGACAGGATCAAAACTTTCAAGAGAATGAGGAAAGTGGATTCTTACTAAGGGTCATTGGGAAAACTAGTATTGTCTGTCTATAGCAGTGTTTCACCACTGGCGGTCCACGGGAACCCAGGAAGTTTCGAAGTAATAATTAATTAAAGCATATGATTCACTTTAAAGCTATGTACACACATTTTAAATGCAAAAGATTAAAAATATGATACCAATATTAAGCTGTATTTCTTTTCTTGGTAGATACAAGTTAGAGAGAAGTCAACAAATTTCAACATTCAAATTTCAACAAATTATGAAATTTAGATAGTTAAAAGTAATAAAAAACACACCCCAACTAAGTAAATGTAATTATATATTTTTATTTTTTTAAATCTAATACATTAATTTTTGTATTGTATTTATAGTCTCAAAATTGAATTTTCTAAAAATGATACTTTCCATGCATATCTATCAAACATACACCACCCCTTCCTCCACTCCCAGGGCCCCGGAGGTCTTCCCAGTGGTCCTTCATCTCCAAAACTTTGAGAAAAACTGGTATATAGGATGTCAAGGGTAGAATCACATTATCGGCATTCGCAATAGTTTGGCGTGCTGAGGCTAAAACGTTTTTTTTCTTTTTAATTATCTCAACCCCTTTTTAATTAAACACGCAGTCAACTTCAGTAGTCTTGGGGTACAGTGCTCACCTCAGGATCCGATGTTCGTGGGTTCAAACACAGCAAGAGTCGATGAGTTCTTTTATTGAGTGATAAAAATCCGTAACACAACTTACTTCAGAAGAGAAGTAAAGCTATTAGTCCCATGTCGATCATGGCATGTAAAGGAACCCTAAAAAGTGTGTGAAAATACATTTCCCGGCTAAATAGGTGGATCATTTCGCTCTCGCTCATAGAAATTCTCGTATTCTGATATAAACAGTCTGTCCAGAAAGTGCACGTTAAATACCTCAAATAAATAAATAAAACACGCACCTATTTTGCTCAATTCTGTATAATTTTTAACTCAACTATACACATTCATTTTGGCGAATACGTTCACCTTTTGATCAGCTGTACGCTTCCCTCCGAGGGAAGCCTGCAGTAGTCGTGTCGTGGAATGCCCCACTTAAGGCCCTTGGCCCTGTCGAGTGCAAGTCTAAATCCTATTGGTTGGGATGGTGGGCGGGAGGGTGAAAGGCATGGCGAGGCTTCACAACCAACCAAAATATTCTTCCGCACCAACGAACAGAGATATCACAGAAACCGTACCGAATAGAGCTTACGGGTAAATTATACGTTTGGAAATATCATTTTTCTCGAGAACGAGTGAAATTTTTATGTTAATATTTTCAACACCCCCTCCTAAGTTAATGTATCGATGTTTATTAATTGTTATATTTTCTTATTTTTTTGTTATGAAGCCGGCAGTTTTTTATTGTAAAATGTCAATTCTATCGAATTTGATCACTGCTAAAATTATAGAGAAGGTGTGTATAAAACTTAATCAACGTGCTTCTATTCTTGAACAAACCGTTTCCTAAAATAAAATTGCAAAACATTAAAATTCTTGAAAATAACCGTTTGTTCCCATGGATTTGAATTTCCACGCCAAATGTAAAAGGCCGTTCGCCTTAAATCTATTAAATAATCTGTGGGGCCACTTGAAACCATATTTCTGCTCAACATCCATAGCGAACATTGAAATACTTGGTTAACGTATACAAGAAAGCTGCCAACGAATCCAACAATACACCCGGTATTTTTTTTTTATAAGAGTATGGCTTTCTACGACATGACAACCGCAGATAGCATTCACACCGGAGGTTGTAATTGTTAGCACTTCTTACAGTGGTTTGGTGACCTGGCGGTCTAGGGGTAAGGTGTCATACTTCTGTGCTGGCGGCCGGGGTTCAATCCTCGGTCCCGGCACAGATTTATCTGATTACCAAACCCTTCCTTCACCGCTGACAAGACATCTTGTGAATGTGGGGAATGTCAGGCCTCCACCGTGGTTCGGATTCCACTTTAAACTGTAGGTCATCCATTTCATCTCACAATCACCCTACCATTACACTTTAGCGTAAGTGCGTATAACCCGAACGGGTAGTAAGACTCAGTGCTGATAATAATAATAATAATAATAATACAATGTTTAGCAGCTCCACATTACTGGAGTATAACCATAACTATAACTCTGAAACAAGGTCAAATGGGACACTTGTTTATATGATATTTTTTTCATTGTTTTTTTTTCCACCGCTGCAGTGGATCCTACATGCTATGGTACACTCTGTATATTAATAACCCAAACTTGTATTGAAACAGAGTGATAAATAATTGCTTATAATATACTATCATTTTTAAATTATAATGTTCTACTATTGGAATAATGTGGTTGTTCTATCTGTCGTATTTTGAATTTTTGAATCGTTTATTGTTTTCGTAAATAAAACATTAAGATATTTACCACTAAGCTGTCAAATAAGAGTAATGACAGGATTTATTTGCATATATTATATATTTATTCACGTAATGTTTCCTTTAAAAATAATATGAAATCAATTCAATTTTCAATCCTATTCAACTAAGCCTTTTCAAGCCATCACAATCAGACGAGATTCGATGAATAAAGTGTTTGGATGGATTGACAGGTAAGTAAAAATCGAATAAATCTTGATAAGCTCCCATTTTCTCGACATCAACCTCTCTTATTTGGAAGATTCTTTTTTTTTAATGTTGCCAAGCAAGGGTCGACGTTAGAAAAGAGTCTTCGTCCTTCTGCACACGTCATCTTTGACACGAAACTCGTCACGTGATTGCCGAAATACTTTTCAATGCAGTACATCCATTCTGGAGCTTCCCCCTGTCTGCAACACTTTTCAAAGCATCCGACATCCCCCCCTCTACCCCCTCTCGATATACTTCCCCCATCCCTCTCCAACCCATCAAACGTCTTTAATATATTTTTCTCCCATCACATACACCGATATTTGTGTCAAGACCCAAATGAAATATGAGCTCTTATAGTTTGTAAGGATGGAATTTTTTTGTTGATGCATTTTTTGACGGGTTTCGTTCGTATTTTTATTGTAGATATTCCTCGCTTCGTCCAGAAATATAATAGGAATATTTAAAAAAAAAATGAGTATATTATCTTTTTTCTTCTAAAGTTTTGTTTTAATATTTAAATGACTTTATTATACAAACGTAGAGAACCTCAAGAGAAAGAAGAGGAGGGGAAAAACACCCACCACCTAAACAGGTCCACCTTTCTAGTGTTGGGAATCGGGGGTGGTGAGGTGGGGGAGGTAGGGGAGATCAGGGTTCGAACTTTGGAAGGTTGTACTTAGAATTGTTCTTCCTAAATGTTCCCCCATTCTTCTTTCACGCAAATGGTTAACCTTACCTCATTAGAGGAATTAAGATGAGATTGTAGGGTACGCGAGAAAAATCAATGATGTTGCAGTTTTTATAGCAAATTTTTTTTTCAACCATGGAATTAATAAATTTAACCCACTTTGGTGGCTGTATGGTCTAAGGCCATGGTCTCGCCATAGACTAGACTATCGATGAAGGTGATAATGGGGCTAGAATCCCGGTCGGGTGCACTGAGAGGGTTTTTACCTAAATGGTTTTCCACTCTGAGTACACGCAAACGTGGTCACATTTTCTTTAAATTCAACCTTCATCATCCTTTACACATTAGCGTAATTAGTAATTATACGTATAACCCAAATGGTTAGTAAAACCCGGCGGTAAAATTAATTTTAATAAATGCTAAACTTACAAAGATTTACGTATCTTTTAGAAACTAGTTTAATTTCCTGCCATTATTCTTACCAGTTTGATTAATTACTTCCGTTGTTGTGACGTAATTATGTCAAATGTTTTATGATGCGAGACTGGGGATATTAAATCGCTCAGCAGCTCACGCACAATGTACTGACAGGTGCGTAGGTCATCCATCATGCCTGAAATACGCACATTTCAAAAGCCGCTATGATTTATTTCTTTTTTTTGTGTGTCCTTCCTCCCTCTTCAAAAAGTAATCTTGGCATAGGCAATAAAAGAGACCATTGTTAAATTATTTCCGAGGAGCTAGAGAAAACTCAGTTTGATTTAATTGCGCAGATACTTAATTTCTGGCGCTTATCTTGGGTGTTTTGTGTTGGTTTAATGTACTAAGTTAAGTTACTTTGTAATTTATAAGATTATATAACATGATGGCTTAGAGACTGCTTACATTTAACACACACAAAAAAAATTATGTTTAACTATATTGTTGATGTGTTCATTGGTTGCGGTAACGCTGTATTTATTTCGAATCTCTTCAAAAACAAAATATGTAATCTACAGAAGGCGTCAGGAATCATTTTGGTCTGAGATGATATTTTATAGACTAGTGAGAAGTTTCCAAATTGGTGTTAGAAATTCAAAATAATTTTGATAAACGGGTATAAAGAGTTATAGAAATGACCTGAAGCTGTCACTTTGATATATATCGATACATATAAAATAACAGTAATAAAATAGAATTTTTTATAAAATTTGGACGCAATGCTAAGGAAAGTGAAAGACAACGTGTTGAGTTTTGCCTGACGTCCGATGGAGCTCAATTAAGTGACACCATCTTCGTGAAGTGAGGCTGTTTTTATTTAAATAGTGAATATTTACGTTTCAATATTTAGTTTTCAATTTACTAATTTTTCAACCTCATCCTGTATCTTATAGAAGTCCCTAACTTTGAAAATTGAACTGCGCATAATAAATGGTTTCTCTAAGTGACTAACTAAATAAAAGTTAACAACGCCAAACATTATTAACATTATTATATGATCTGAACAATTATAGATCCTTTTAAACACGAAACCACATGCAATATAAGGAAGTGTGGTCTACAGATGTAGCAGACATTTTCTATAGAAACAAGAGCTGTCAAATGATCGTGGAAAGGATGAGGGAAGTTTTTAAAATATAAAGTTTACCAGCAGGGATTATTTAGAGAGGAAGGAACATGTTTAAAGTTATCAAAGTTCCTATAACCGTTTCCATATATTCATAAGTCGTGTGATAAGCGACTGTTACTTTTTTTCAGAGGTGCACAACTTTTTAACACCTGAGGACCACTTTTACTTTAACTGATCAATGGTAGGCCACAAGACAATTTTACCCTCTCATTTCCCCCAATTCGCCAACCACTGGCCTAAAATTTCTCCCCCATATCCTAATAGGCCAATAGGCCTATAAATTGTAGTGAAAATTGATGCTTGAAAAGCATGTGTATGATATATTAGAAACTAAAAAAAAAACTACCCTCAAACAATATCTAGAAGGCAATTTTTTTTATCACCGTGTCTTACTACCTGTTCAGATTATACACATATATGATAATTAATCTAATAGGGTAGGGACGAGGATGGAAGCATTTTTAGAGGTGACCTACCCACATTTGCGTGAAAACAGATTGTGAAACAATTTAGGAAAAACTTCCTTAGTGCACTAAACCGGGATTCGGACCACAATCTCTATGTCAGTGGCAGTCCAAAATATTATGAGTGTGACCCTTTAGAGTAAAGACCATTCGATAATTGATGTGGCTCAAGGGTTTAATTTGATTTTAGTGTAAAACATAATAATAATAAATACGTATATTAATTAAGGTGGGTAGGACATGCAGCGTGAATGGGAGAGTCTAGAATCCTGTTCAGAGTTTTGACTGGCAAACCCGATAGGAACGGATCATTAGGAAGACCGAGGCTCAGATGGGAGGATGACATTAGAATGGGTGGAAAGAGATAGGGTGTAAGGAGGTGGACTGGATAAAACTAGCTTAATATAAGGATAGGGTGTAGTGAGGTGGACTGGATAGAACTAGCTTAATATAAGGATAGGGTGTAGTGAGGTGAACTGGATAGAACTAGCTTAATATAAGGATAGGGTGTAGTGAGGTGAACTGGATAGAGCTAGCTCAAGATAGGGATATGGTGTAATGAGAGAGTCTGGATAGAACTAACTCAAGATAGGGATAAGGTATAATGATGGAGACTGGATATAACTAACTCAAGATAGGGATAAGGTATAATGATGGAGACTGGATATAACTAACTCAAGATAAGGATAGGTTTTAATTAAGTGGACTGGATAGAGCTAGCTAGCTCAATAGGTGGTGTACTTTTATTTTAAGTGCGGTGGTGAAATTTGAGCTCCTAATTCCATAGAGTGAGTAATTAAGTAATTCCTAGTCCACGGGCATAATTTTCGTGAATCATGCTAGGGTCGTCAAACCATTAACGACTATAAAACCTCCGTCTGTATATTATTACCATCTTTGAGAAATGACTGAAAACTAATCAGTGCAACGAGTTCCTATGAGTACCATCACTCCCATCCCCTCTCCCAACCACCCTTAAAACTATAAAACTAATGTTGAGCGATGGTGTGAAGTGTCCATAAAATCTCGCGTTATGATACATTCAGAGATGATACGTCGTGAAATACAAAAAGGCCGCCAAGTTAAAACTCTTGCGTAACGAGTTTTTATGATTAAATAATAAAAAGAAGAGTCGTGTTACTTAAAGTGATGAACTTAATTTGACATTAGGCAGTATCGTAATTTTGTAAAACAAAACTAGTACTTTTGTTAAACAAATATATACATCGAATCATAAAATTAATTCTAATATTTTTTTGGTCATAGGGATTAGACCAATGGTCTTTATTATTATTATTATTATTATTATTATTATCATCACCGCGTCTTACTACCCGTTCGGGTTATACGCACTTACGCTAATGTGTAATGGTAGGGTGATTGTGAGATGAAATGGAGGACCTACAGTTTAACGTGGAATACGAACCACGGTGGAGGCCTGGCATTCCCCACATTCACAAGATGTCTTGCCAGAGGTGAAGTAAGGGTTTGGTAATCAGATAAATCTGTGCCGGGACCGAGGATTGAACCCCGGCCGCCAGCACAGAAGTCTGACACCTAACCCCTAGACCGCCAAGTCACCACCAATGGTCTTAAACTCTAAGTTACTCTGCGGTATAGATTCACAAACTCGAGGCATGATGTGAGCCAAAGCTTATACAAACATGTTTTCTTAAATATATTTTACACTTTTAAAGCCCATCTTATTTATCGTCTAGACTAATTATGCTAGTAGTGGAAGACGAGGAAGATAAAATTGAGAGGAAATGTAACTAAAGTTATAATAATATCGCGGGTCTGGGCTACATCATTCGTAGCTCAGTTTGTAGAAAAATTAGCCAGCGCTAATGTGCCGTTGTCCAGGAGACGCCCGAATGTACTAATCGTACATCCTTTCCCGATGTGATGAGGGCGATAGTGGATATGAGGGTGGGGAACCATTTAAATCTAACCAATGCCTGACTAATCAAACCCCGGTGACTGTTGGGGTAGTTATCCTTTAGGGTAAAAAAATACCCAAGATACCAGCCGTGAATCGAACCCGGGACCCCTCGTCTCGTAGCCAGGCGTAGTAACCACTATACCACGGGGCCGTTACTGAATTTTGATTTAAAGAAATGTGTGAAACATAGAGTAAAAACCACCCTCCCTAAATTCAGCTGAAATTCGAACATGACTTCCACGACACCAGTAAAATAGACCATACGAATTTGACGTTTAATCCGCGTGACCACCGACGTAACTCTTAAGCAGCTATTTGATGTTATATATTTAAAAAAAATTATTTATCTAAATTTAAAATATTTAGTCGATATTCCCAGATATTTATGTGTGTTAGCGAAAAATCCGATGCAGAATTTACTAAATTATTTAGTTAAAGATTCCCACAATAATTTAAAGTGAAAAAAAGTACATTTTAGAATTTTTTTTCTGTGTTTTTCATTGGTAAAAATTATGTACACACTCAAATGAATATTATTTTTTTGTGTGCTTGAATGACTGCAGGCCAAATAGTAATATAAAATTATTGAAAAGTAGCGGGTCGTGAGTTTCCGAACCTTGGATTAGATCTTTAAGAATACTTTTAAATATATAGAAACATTTGGATCAGTCATAAATTAGACTCTTCAAAGATTTTTCTAAGTAAACACCCTTTATTTACTCTGTAAGGTAGCAGGTTACCTTACATTATTACACTATGGTGTAGCTTTTAAGATACGGTCAACTTAAGAGGAGTGTACAATTTGTTTGCAATTTATGCTTCGAGTCTAGTTACCATTTCTGGTTCAGTACAAAATTTTTGAAAGTTTTCTACAAAAATCTAAATATTGTAAAAGAAAATGTCTACAATTGTGACGTACCATTTGTTATATAAATATATAATGTGTTGTTTTTGTGACTCTAAATGACGTTATTTTTGTGTGTGTTTTCCCCCTAATTTTAACTTACAATAAAATTATAATACGTTCAACATTAACTAGCCTTATGATCATATAAATATCTTAAATAAATAACATACCACTAATATGTATTATAAATAATAAATATATAACCTAAGGCTAGTTAATGTGGACATTATCTGGTTTCGTATTAAAGCTCGGTTAGAAATCAACAGGAAAAACAAAATAGGGTTGAGTCACAAAAATAAAACTCGAGGTTGAGTTTTGACTTAAATGAAAGCGGTCACAAAAGGACGAGCATAATACAGTCCCAGGACTACACACCCACCCTCTTTACTTTTTCACTACCAGCAACTAATTTTCTGTTTTCAATACCAATGACGTCACACACTAATTAAAATGGTCGGCGGAACGCACAAAAGGTAATGTCAATATTATACGATGACACCCGTAAAAAAAATTTAAAGAGAAGAAAGTTAAATAAATAGACAAAGAGAGAAAAAAACAGAAACAGAGGAATTGAAGGAGAAAGGTGTGAATAAAAGTGGGGTAAAAATAAAAGGAGGTATAGAAAAAAAGAGATAGATAATACCTTGTTAATTAAAACTCAAAAAACAACAACAGGAAACTTTTTTTCGTACTTCTTTACAAATTGTACATCTCATGCCAAACCCCGTCCCCCCCTCTACCCGTTTCCCAACCAACACATTACAAAAAGAACCATTGTATTTCTTCTTGCGTTAGATTTGTAACGAGACTAAAACATTTCTACTCCGGGGGTTTTATACTTAAAAACACAACCACTAGTCAGACGCCATTTTGTTTCCTTTTGAAGCTTTGATGTCAAACCGGCGTAATAAAATGGCTGCCCGCGTGAGATTGCCCAAAGCCTTTGACAGTGGCAGGGTGAACGTCGGCCACGGTAGAAAGGGTTGATCTTTAGACGTTAATTAAAAACCTTGCTAAAGAGATCCGGTTCGAATCTTGGTAGGGTAAGGATTTTGTATTCCCGCGGTACGAAAGGATTAGTGGTTATCATTAAAGTACCTGTAAAAAAAAAAACATACAGTCTGATTTTCAAAGGATGGACCTTATTTGACAGCTTGGAAAATTACTACTGTGGATCCATTTTAACGTATTCATGCGTTAAGTCATGTGATCTTCAGCTGTAATTTAGATATATAGTAATAATACCTATAAAGCAACACTAATAAATTATTGAAATGTTATTAATGCTGCCCGGGAAAGATAGACCCGTATTTTTTTTAACAAATTCTTTCAACCAAAAATCCCACTATTACATAATTTGACCACAGTGGAAGAGTAACCAATGAAAATAGACTTATAAACAAAAATATTGAGATGAAACAGTGGGTAAAGGTGGNNNNGGGGGGGGGGGGGGGGGGAGCATAAACATTATCCAATCAATTCCATTCCACCACAAAATGTAATTTTAAGCGGGTACACAAACCACGCGGTGAATTTGTTATTTCTACCCCCCCAACCGCCCAAGCCCACTATAGGATAAAAGGGGGTGAGGGTCTCCCCATCCACAAGGGGGACAAGCAAGCCGTGTTTACACGAGGCAGATTATTATCTCACTCATTTGTTATGATTACTCCAGGGGGTAGGTTGTAGAATGGTGTGGGGGTTGTTGATAGATTGATTGCAATAGATTGTGGACAGTTTTATGGCAGAATCAAGTGAAGCTAGGAGAGATGGGGAAGAGGTACGGGGGGAGGGGGAGGGGAGAGATGCCCATGGGCTTTTGGGCAATTTGTATCGCCACGATTTCGAAACGAAATAGAACAAGCTTCGCCAAAGCCGTATTTCGATTAATGATCTCTTCATCAAAGTTAATCAATTGCGTACCATACCAAATATTAATTTAAAAAGTTTGATTCGTAAAATTTGAATTTTAAATATCTATCGTTGGTAAATTTGTAACAAATGACGTTGAGGTAGAGCAGCTAGGCAAGATTATTCACATATTTAAATTACCTTATTTCGAGTCTGGTTCAATTTAGTATTTGTTTATTGTAAGTTTGAAATTACTGCGACTTTTTTTGGAAATTATACATGAACTACTACTTAGATAATGCAATCGTTTCAAAGCTAAATATAAACATATTTTCAAAATGTAATCCACATTTAATTCTAAACACAACGGATTAAAAGCTAAAATAAAAACTATACTTTTTCAAACCTGTTTTATTATTCTTTTATCGAATATTTAGTTATATAAATAGATGTAAACTTAAATGACAAGGATTAATAGTTATTAATGTCTCCAAAATAATTATATGTTAAATTAATAATGATATCATATAATTTCTATATATTCTTTAGTACCTTAAATTATCAAGACGCATCGTGATTACATTAATTAAAATGCATATATCCTCAAAGCTTAGAATTTTATTATTATTATTATTATTATTATTATTATTAGCACCACGTCTTACTACCCGTTCGGGTCAAACGCACTCACGCTAATGTGTAATGGTAGGGTGATTGTGAGATGAAATGAAGGACCTATAGTTTAACGTAGAATCCGAACCACGGTGGAGGCCTGGCATTCCCCACATTCACAAGATGTTTTGTCAGAGGTGAAGGAAGGGTTTGGTAATCAGATAAATCTGTGCCGGGACCGAGGTCAAAGCTTATAAAACGTCCGAATTAAAAACTTACTAGCGTATCATTGTCACTATCACACATTAATATTATTAGGTGTTCTATCTTACGACAACTAATGCGCTTTATATTATTTACCAATAGAGAGAGCCGTATGTCATATGGCGTATGAACATTTTCATAGTATCTTCTGTAGCTGTCAACAAAATTATTCCAATTAGTATTGAATTACTGTACTGTCGGAATTATTAAATTATCATATATTATAAATAGTCCTTGCATTAATAAATTAACTTAACGATATAATTATTCCTTTGATCATGATTACTATCTATACAAACCCATTGATTCAAGCAAAACTAGAAGAGATAAAGTGGAGTGGACTGAATGGGTTCGACCTAATGTTTAGGGCAGACTAATTTGAGGATTGCCCTCAAAATAGACAGACATAGATACATTTCTATATTCCCTTCCCCTTTTCCCCTTTCCGATTTCGAGAGTTAGGGGCGAGTATACTCCGTGATGACCGTGCGTAAATGAACCCCTTGTGAACAAAACACTACGCGTGTACAAGTGCCGAGATGACTTTCGGAGCTGGGTTTCATTTCCAGATTGTGTCGGGACCTCTCACTTTATCAGTTTCTCTCTCTTTATCATTTTATCTCTCTCTAGATTATGGGTGTTATTGCAGTAAACCACCCCCGCTGCAAAATAGGCAGACAAACAAACAATAGTAACATCCCTTGCGAGTACAATTATAACCAACACTGACAAAGTAACGAACTAACACAAACAGCACAGTTTTCATAGGAAGATCCTTTTTAGAAAGCAATAACTCTTTTTACCTTTAACATTTTACTATATCAGTAGTGTTATTTTATAGGTATTAATAAAACATATCAAAAGTGACAGCTAGGGATCACACGACTCGACGTATGGCTACGTGAAAGGTGAGTTATTGACATTTCTAGCTGCCAGTGTCAATTGGACTGAATAGATCATGTGTGGATTTCTGATGTATGAATGCTTTAGTTTGGTTAAGAACGATTAAGGATGTTAAGCTTTTATAACCAGTCGGGTTAGTGGTTTTTCATTCACTCTCTCTCTCTCACTCTCTCTCTCTCCCGTGTCTTGGTACGTGTTCTGGTTGCATACAGAAGTTAAATACACTATTGGAATAGTGATTAGGAAGGTATATTTATAAAGGAAATATATCCACGTTTGCTTGGAGGGAGAGTGCTACACAAATTAGGAAAAATTCATCCTGTATATCACCACCGTGGATTTGAACCCAGATCTCCTCATCAATGGAAGTCTAATATATTGCGAGAGTGACACCTTAAACCAGTCGACCACCGATGTGAGCTATTTATGTAATTGTTCTTAAAAAAAAGTCTGATAAAAATTGTTGAATTTGGATATTTCCTCGAGCTGAATATAATTTATTTTTAAGGCAATGAATTAAAGTTAGTAAGATATAATATTTAAGTGATGCTTAGTACGTGAAAATATATGTCTATTCTACGTATTACTAACCACCCTAGCTATCCACATATCTAAACTAATGGGGTGGGTATGAGGAAGGTAGATTTGAGAAGAAATTAATCCACATTTACGCGTAAGGCTCGTGAAAAACCATTTAGAAAACAAAAGTAAACCCAGCCGGGATTCGACCTACGAACTCCCTGTTACCGATAAAAAAAAGACAAGACTGACACCCTTGTCCAAGTTCCTACCAATGCGAGTTTCTTCGTAGATGACTGATTAAGGATGCCCTGGTCTTTGGTTCGATTCCAAGCTATCCATAAACAAACTTGGCAATTTTTTTTCCACACAAGATGGTAGTAATACCTAGATCTAATCCTGTCAAAAGAATTGTACTTGACTAGGATAAGCTAGTTTCTAAGTTGTTTGGTGAAACAAACAGCCAGTATGTTCAGAAAATACACGCGAAAAATATGTAATTATTTTATGATATACACATATATGGATGACGAGTGATTATTTATTAATGACATATTTCTATATATAATAAATTGATATACAAACGCGTTTTTAATATTATCCACCTACTCACTAATCACAACTCCCCTTCTAACCTTCTTGCATAACCTTCGCAAAAATTGTCAGAGTAAATATCAGGCGACATTTCAGTCTCTCATTTAGAACATGCAAATGCAGTTGTTCTACGGTGTTTTAATACACTAAATGTATATAAGAATACATATTATCCAGTTGATTTGCAAATCAATGGAGCATGCAAACTATATATAAAAAAGTATATGGATGGGTGGAACACGCACATGTGGTGTTTGGGAATGTTAAAGTTGTATAATTGGGAAACCGAAAGTTGTATATATTGAAACAATGGGTTTTTGGAAAAGCTAAGGCTGAATATTTAAAAAGTAGTTGCTGCTAAAACAAAAAAAAAAGAGGTCTAATTTCTTTTTATTCTTGACGAACATGAGATAGAAGCTCCTATTTCAATTTATGCTTTAGTTCACTATTCCTCATTAGTACCTGCAAGTGTGTGTTTATTAATTCGATTTAATTCAGCTTTAATTAGAAGGAATATTAAATTAATTTTACAATAATGTTCTGTACTAGCCATATTTATATCCGGAATAGACGCTAGCTATGCGTATATTTTAAATACAATTATTACTATATCAACACTAATAATAAAGTTGTAGGTTTGGCAACATTGGGCTTTTGGAGAAAGTTAAATTTGTATAATTGCGAAAGTGAAAGTTGTATATTTTGTAACAGCCTTGGTCCATGTGATTTAGTAACATAAACATGTGTTTATACTAAGGATAGGACCCTCCAATCCTTAAGGATATTCAAGATTCGAGGATTTAGGAAAATCTTGGATTCGAGACTAAAAGTTTTAATATTTTTTTTTCAATTTTTCTAGTGAATTTGTTTTATAACGCTTTTCTTGCTTATTGGTGATTCAGAGCCTATTATAATTATAGAATACCCTTAACAACCAGACCCCAGACCAGTAATTTAACACTTAAATAATGTATGAATGTTATAACGAATTGATTATAAGAAATAATGTTAACATTTAGTTACTATTTATATTTTCTATTATTCTATTATATATATATATATATAAGATCCGGATTCAGATTTGAGATTTGGGATTCAAAATTAAATTGTAGACTCGGATTCGTAAAATAGCAGATTTGACCCAACTCCAATTTATATTGTTGCTAATTTGTTATGGGAGATTTTGATTTGATTCCAAACAATCAGCAGATCCAAAGAATGATTACTTTTAAATTGAGACGTTTAATAGTTTTATAGCACCGCGTCTTACTACCCTTTTGGATTGTACGCTTATGTATTAATTACGCTAATTGTTTTAGGGATTAGCAATGATATAATTAGAGGAAGTGTGCTCACATTTGCGTGGAGAAAAATTGTATAACCATTTGGAAAAAACACCCTCAATAAACCAGACTGAGATTCAAACCTCGTTCATATTATAGTTGATAAATCAATAATTTAGTGTTCTGGTGTTGTTTTTATCCATAGATTTATTAATTAATATCCTGAAATTCCAATCAGTAGGTAAACAGGCCTAGTGACAGGCTTACCTGAAACGGGGAGGTTAAGGTTCGAATCCATTCTGGGCGTAAAGAGGATTATTTTCACTAAATGGTTCCTATTATACCTCCGGCGTATTAATCCATATTTTAATTAATTCAATAACACACCATTTGTGTTTACGAGAGAAAAAAAAGACTGTGTAAATACCTGACTACCAGACACAACGGTGTGTATTAAAACAAATGGAACTACATTTATTACAAAAACTTTCTCATCTATTGTTTATTTTTTGCTTAAGGTAAAGTACTTTAAATTGTTGATTTATTTATTCACATTAATATATAAAATTTACATACATTTTTAAATGTAGAATATCAATATTATTTAGCAGATAATGTATGAATTTAACTACTTCTCGCTGTGGCAAATTTTTTTTTTTAAATACACCTCCCCTATTTAAATATTTTAGAGCGTATTCAATTTTGTGGTAAAGAACCTTTAAATTTTGTTCGTATATAATATAAAAATATACATACACAAAAGTTAAAGGTTATTTACCTCAAACCTTTAACATTCTCTAAGATATTTAAATAGCAGAGTATCATTTATATATATATATATATATATATATATATATATATATATATTTTTTTTTTTCATTTATCAAAATACAATAGTAAAAACCAATAAATTTAAATAAAGTCAGAAATATTTTTTATGAACCAGCGCAGTGCATGTTTTAAGAAATCAAAAATAATCTGGACACTATCTTGTTATTTTGAAAAATGTGTGATCTAATAACTGTTACTTTGCATTTTATTTTCTAATAAAATGATGTGTGAGATTTAATAAAAAATCTTAAGAGTCATAGAACGAGTTGAAGTTTCGTTTCTGTGTCTTTCAGGAAATATGTTCTATCTGGTACACTTAGATGTTACCAGAGATGGTTTGAATGCACTAATCTACAAATCTTGAATCTTCATTTTACCTTCGAATCCCGAATATCATGTTTTAATTAGAATTCTTGCGAAAAATTATGAACATAATAGAAAATGGATTATAACACAATCATATAAAATATAAATAGTAATTTATACTAACATCTTTTTTATTTTTTAGAATGAAAAATGACACCTGGATACGGGTATTGAATCCGAGACCTCTGACCTTGTACGTCAAAGCTCTAACCACTCAGCTGTTCAGGAGTGGTCCTATCATTATTTAGATATAAAGAGTATGATAATTAGATATGGTTATAAAAAGAATAAACAAATATATTAGCATTGTTATTTAATCCATCATTAACATTTTTTACCCAAATTCATTCGCAGTACATTCATTATAACACACATTCTCTTAAGTGTTAAATTAATGGTCTGGGGTCTGGTTGTTAGGTTTCTACTATAATTATGCTGGGTTTGAGCCACCGACAAGTAGTATTACAGCTCTAAAACAAATTTCAATTCGAAATTTAAAATATATTGAAGAAATCGAATCATAAATTTTCTCTAATTTTCGAATTTCGAATACCCTTAAGGATTCAAGATATTCTAGGGTTCAAGGATACCATTCCAAATTATTATACATTCATCTCACACCGTGATAAGGTATGAATATCTTTAGAAAATAAATTTAACCCACTTCGGTGGTCGCATGGTCTAAGGCGCTACTCTCACAGTAGACTAGGCTATCTAAGACGTATACAACGGGACGATTGAGGCTAAAATCTCATTCGGGTGTAATGAGGGTTTTTTCAAAATGGTTTTCCATTCTACCTCCTTGAAAATACGGCTACACTTCATATAAATATAACCTTCCTCATTACTAAGACCATTAGCGTAATTAGTACATAAGCGTATAGCCTGAACGGGTAGTAAGACGTGGTACTTAAAAAAAAATAGTATATAAAAAGTATATTTGCATCAAAATTTCGTTATAGATATTTATCTAAAACTCAATTCCAATTGTATGCTATGTACATGTGAGTAGGTAAAGAATAAAACAGTTATTTTTTGTTGATATTTTACATTTTATTTACACACGAGACAACACGCATCCAAAGCAACCCCCTCTCCCCCCTTCCAAAAAAACAACCACGACATGGTCGGGTACCAGTTAAATTATTACAATACGTTTTCATCCGATAACAATAAACCGGTGTGCGTTTGTCATTTGTCAAAGTGAGGGAGATATCGAAACGGGATGGTAGAAGAGTGGTGGTAAAGGGACGGGTTTTTTTTCCCCCTCTAGAGGTTCCAAATTCCCAAATCTGGGGGATTATAATGGGCCAATAATAATAATAATAATAATAATAACGGTGGATATGTCCAGAGCTTTTTTTGTTTTGGCACCGGTTCATCGGGATATGTATTTATCATCGGGATATGTATTTATCATCGATATATACTAATAACTGTTGTTGAAGCAATCCAACCATTTGGGAGAATTTTACTAAAAAAACATGAAATAAAAAATATATATACTTAACACGCACATAATAAACAGACTTTGCTTGGTGTGAATTGTTAACACAGGATAACCGTTATAGAAATAATAATTGCAAATTTTAGCTACATTTTATTATCATATCCAATTTCAAAACGTGTTTTATAAATAAGGTTTACCTACTAATTACAATATTTCAGTGATGGGCTGCTTGGATTCTTAGGTGTATTGGTTTCGAGTAGTAATTAGATATAAAAAAAAACTCAATGGCGTAGCCCAGGATCGAACTATAACACCCAAGTGGCCACTGCCGTTAGCAATAATATTGCTAACATTCGTGTTTGAAGGGTGTCATGCGGTCAGCACAACGAACACTATTGTCATTAATCTCAGTTTTCTAGACCGAAACCGCTACCTATTTATTCAAGTAGCACTGCATTTTTCCTCACCCCGTGACAGACCCACTATCTGACAGAAAAATTCTGGAAGCGCTGGGGATGGATGAAGAAATTAAAATTTTATGGAAATGTGTAAAAATTTGTGTGGAGGGAGAGTGGGATTAAAAAAAAATCATTTTCAGTCCAATCGGCTGAGGTTTGAGCCGCGACCTTTTTTTCATCGACCAGCAAGACTAAATGGGATGAGGTTTAGTTTCACGTGCATATTGATGAGTGTACCCCTTTGAACAAAAAATCTTTTTGATGTTATATGGGAGCTTTCCCACATTAACACACCTAAAAACAATTCAACATAATAGCAAACGCATAAACAAACAGTACGACAAATTCATACATAATTTATCATGGTCTATTGTAGTTAGGAACACATTTTTTTACAAATCTAATACAACTTATCAGTTAACTACCCTATCATTTTTCCTCATAAAAACATTTTTCATAATTACGTGAAACAATCTTCATATGTAAATATAATAAAGCCAATTATGAAATTTATAATAATTAAACTTGTGTAAAATACACCCCTCCTCTTTTTTTAGAAAAACAGGAATACTTTTTTATTTATCACAGAAAACACTTCTCAAATGACTATTTAAAAAAAGTGTCATCAGTAAACTATCCTTAATATTAGCATTTTAGACTAGAATCAAAATCCTAATTCTACATAAGGGTATTACATAAATATATCAAGTTTTAATGAAGTCCATTCAACTTATCGGGTATAAACATAAAGAATAATTGCAAAACTCTATTTTTTTGAGTTAGAGGATACTTAAATGGTCCATGTTCATTGTTCATGATAATTTTGAGTTTAAAAATTGTCTACGATTAGAATACTCTCTTTACATGATACACAGAAAGCCATTAGAAGAAACTAAAGACGTAACTCGCTCCGACAAAATAAGAAAACCACGGAGAAACCCATCCAATTTTCAAGATCTCAAGTCTAGGAATGTGTGAAGAGGGTGTTTTAAGTTATCCTCCCCCCCTCTATCCCTCTAAGAGTTATTCTAACAATCCCCTTCCCCCCCATCCTTAATTCAGGTGGCACCAGACCGCGACAACCGTGACAAGAAGTCCAAGAACCACGAGACATTCCCATCATGCACCGAGGCTGGATGGATGAACAAGAGGGAGCTGATTCAACCCGTACTCTCGTCATGAAGTAAAAAAAAAAAAAAGAAAGAATGAAGTTTTTTTTCTGGAAAAGATAGGGAAAAAAATAAAAATAAATTAAATTAAAAATTGGCTTTGTTAGAAGTATTAACAATGCGTATAAAGATTCATACTAAGAAGTGAGAGCTAAGATTAAATTTTTTTAGCTATAATTTTATAGCGTTTCATGAGAAAAAAAAGGTGTGTTTGATTTAGATAGAATTTATAAAGAGAGCTTTATTAAAATAATAAAAAGAGAAAAATTACAAATAATGTAATCAAAATCATGTGATGTTTGTTTGACTCTCCAGAGTTTTTCTCAAACTTCCCGTTAAGATGCAAAGCTGAAACTAAACACACGGATTAATATAATATGTTGTAATTACCTCAAAAATTCTTAGATATGACCTTTTTTCCCCCTGGGGTTGACCCAAGGGGAGATTCAACCCATAGCGATCACGTGATTGAGTTTAGTTTTGGCCTACAGAGAATGCCATTTTTGTTGAGAAAAACCCGAAATTTGAAAAAACAAATATATATATATATATATATATATTGTGATAGCCTTTCAGACCCATGGACAAAAATCACACCACCTTATGTTTTGAAAAATATAAACATATTTAAAAACATCAGGGAGCAGACTCCGTGGTAAATCCAAAATTGCACCTGTCGGATACAGGATTGTTTAATCAATGGTTAATAAATGCATCGCTTACACCATTACATTTATCGAAAACAATTTGTCTCTAACACCCGCTCCGGTGGTCGCGTAACCTGAAGCGCTACTCTCGTGGTAGACTATGGCGGGAAGATTGGGGTTCAAATCTCGGTGAAGTGTATTGAGGGTGGTTTTTCCAAAATGTGTTTACGCTCTTCTTCCACGCAAATGCGGGTACACTTCCTCTAAATATAACCTCATAAACCATTAGCGTAATTAGTACATAAGCGTATAAACCGAACAGTTAGTAAGATGTGATGATAAAAAAAATTGTCACTAATTGTTATTTCAGTTCAAACAAGTGGTTCGATTTCAAGTTTTAATAGTTTTATTTCATGACACCATCTTATTAAACGCCCGGGACTTCTGTATATTAACTAAACTAGTGGGGTCCAACACCTTATCTCAGTCAGTAGCTTGTCTGTCTACTGAGCTAAGGGTCACAGGTTCGATACCTGCATGGGCGAAAAATGTATCATAGTAAAATTTTGGTTTCCCTTTTCACAAGGATGAATTAAAGGACGTGGGATGGGCGTTGTGTTCTATATTAAAGCTATTTTATACTGTATACGGTCCAAAAAGTGCACGTTAAGTACCTTAAATAAATTTAAAAAAAAGGAAAATAATTTTATGTCGAATGGAATTGCCATTTTCTGAAATTATAACCTATTTGAATATTTTTGTAACCTTTTGGCTCATTTTCGGTGGATTAGATTTCATGATGAATAATAGCAATAGGCTTGTTTACAGCTCTGGGAGCTATAGCTTATACCACTACACATGACATGAAACTCTTTCTTCAATAACAACGCACTTTCACAGGAACACAATCTATTGTTGTCTAAATTACACGGAGCGGTTGGAACTGACTCTAAAGGAACACACACACAAACACACACACAACACACACACACACACACACACACACACACAGAACGCTAAGCTAAGCTAAGATTTACTCTGCTAACTCTTTATAAAAATAGCGCACAATATATTAAATGTGTTGGTTCACACAGAAAGCTAAGCTAAGCTATGCCTTGCCACGCCGCGCTATGTTTTTTTCCTATTTCTGGCCGGGAAATTTTTCCATCTCCCATCTTGAGCCATCTTACGTTGCGCGGCACATGCGCATAACGCAACTTGGGCTCCGTGTTGAACAGACGCAGTGCTGTATTGTTGAAAATCACTAAGGAAGTGATGAAGTTTTGTTTTCAGTTTGTTCCACTTTTATTTAAGTAATATTCTATTTAGGTTTTATATTTAATAAATGTTTTTTTTATATAAAAATGGAAACGTTAATTGAACCAGTCAAACCTCTACCTCCTAAATTTTCTTCATCTTCCAAAACAACTGTTAACAGCACCATCTTATCTTCCTCAGTACTATAACCTTAACCCAAAAAAGACATTTTGGAGAACACGATCATAAATAAACTTCACTGCAGAAAACCAGAAAGAAACAATAATGAATTCTGGAGTGAAAAGAGGGACCATTTCTTAGCTTAGCAATGAGTGTGGAACCAAAGTGACAAGGCGAGAGCACAGCACAGCACAGTATAGCTTAGCTTAACGTTCTGTGTGTACCGGCCTTAATTGTCAGTGTCGCGGGGTGTTAAATTACCTTATTAGGTCAATACAACTCAGACTGACCCCACATACACCATTTAAGGTCCGTAGGTAACCTATCTTCCCGAACTACTTCTTCCAGCGGGAGAAAACCTTCCGCGAGCCGACTAAGCACCCTCGCGGAGGTTTATGAGAACACTAATCGTCCGAACGACTTCCCTGACGTAGTGTCGGTACAAGTTGGAAAGGAATCGCTTAGATTTTTAAATATAGTTCCAGGATGTATTTTGTTCATAAGAAGAACGCGAATACTTTCGCTATGTTTCATGTAGGCCTACTAAAATCTTTTACCTGAAGAAAACATTTAAAATCAGTTAACCTTCAATCTGTAAGTATTTTTTGTAGCGTCTCAATAGAGGATGAGTCTCGTAGATTCGAGAATATCGCATACATTTGACTGAGAATGAGACACATGGAATATTCCACGACATTTCTACAAAAAAAGCAACAAAAAAAACCTATAAACGTGTTTTCCTCCATCTAAAGAAATGACAATGGAATAAAACTTTTTTTAGATGGTGCTTTTGTTATATTTTCTTGGTGCAGAGGATAAGGAACAGATATGTAGAATGGTTGTTTGAAAAGTTTAAATATATATATAAATCAATGACCTTATGCTGTGGTACGCTGGACCTAGCTTTTGAATTTATACATTGTACAATATTTTCAGCCATTAATAGAGATTAAACCCACTACGTTGGCCGACTGGTCTAACGCGCTACTCTCGTGTCAGACTAGACTGACAATAACGGGGAGATCGAGGTTCAGATCTGGGTCTGGTGTAATAAGGATGGTTTAAAAAAAAAAAGGTTTTCCAGTTTCCTTTTCCGCAAATGAGGGTATACTTCCAATAAATATAACCTTCCCAATCCAATAAACCATTAGTGTAATTAGTACATAATTGTTCAACCCGACGGGTAGTAATACGCGGTGATACAAATTAATCCGTTCTAAGTGATATGAGTTTTTGTAAAATAAATGATTATTCAGGAATTTTTGCTTTTTGTTTCGTTGCTATGGCTGGACCACTATTCTTCCATTAATCAAAATTAACTAATGGGAATAATAGAGGAATTACTTCATACCTTTAAAGACATTGTTTTGTTTCATTGCTATAGCAGGACCACTATTCTTACATTCATTAAAATTAACTAATGGGCATAATAGAGGAATTACTTCATACCTTTCAAGACATTGTCTTGTTTGTTTAGTCATTGGCGTGAAGGGAGAGTGGAAAACCATTTTGTAGAAATCCCCCACAGTACACCTAACCAAGATTCGAACCTTGGTATCCACATAATTGGTAGTATAGTCTACTTTGAGATTAGCGCGTTAGAACACGGGAACACCTAAGCAGTTAGTTAATAATAATTATTATTATTAGCGCCGCATCTTACTACCCGTTCGGGTTTTACGCACTTACGGTAATGTGTAATGGTAGGGTGATTGTGAGATGAAATGGAGGACCTACAGCTTAACGTGGGATCCGAACCACGGTGGAGGCCTGGCATTCCCCACATTCACAAGATGTCTTGTCAGAGGTGAAGGAAGGGTTTGGTAATCAGATAAATCTTTGCCGGGACCGAGGATTGAACCCCGGACCCCCAGCACAGAAGTCTGACACCTTACCTCTAGACCACCAGGTCACCCAGTTAATAATTAAATTGATATAAAATTTTATGTTTGATACAATGTAAATAAGTAAAGTTGTCTTGTCGATAAGTAATCATGTTAACCATAAATTCTATTAATTAGTTTGATTAACTGTAGAATATTTTAGGATTAAGCCTTGTCTAGCGAATATTAATGTCGCTACATATTATTTGCGAGATGAACAAGTTAACATTTTAAGAGAATAAAAACACATTGTAGGAAAATAGGCAAAAGTAGCTATAACTATAAAAACAAATAAAAAAACAGTAATTTATCTCTAATAACACTGAACATGCATCCCACTTTGACATTTAAATAATACAATTAATGCGGATGTATTCATTTGACGTTCAAGCGATAGAGAAGTGAATGCTTTTACAGTTAATATATTATTCAGATAACTAAAGGACAAATGTTGGGGAACAGAGTTTTAATTCTCTTGTTTTCACGTTGTCAATCTTCCTTCACACATAATGCAAATCTGGAAATGTTGGTTCGTCAATGTTGAAAGTGCCATCGTTTTCATTCTCTATTTTTTCTTTTTTCCACGTGTTCAATCTTCCTTCATGTATAATACAAATTTGTCAACACTGGTTCACCGATGTTGCCAGTAGCTCCTTCTTACCCCAGCAAACCACCTTCCTACACAACTCAGAGCTAGGAGATTTGGCAACAGTTAACCGAGAGAGAGCGAAGGTAAGGCCTTCATAAGCGTGACAGTTCCCTAAGATGTTATATTCAGTGATGTTACGTCATGAATAATATTATTTAATTAAACTCTCGGCTTTAGGAATGTTTATTTTGTTCCGTCTTGAGTGCGTCAGTAGAAAATATAAGCATGTTACAACGTGCACTAGAAGATGCACGCGTTTAAGGTGTGTGGGCTCAATATTATATAATTATAGGGCAGTCCTTGAGTTACGTAAGGCTTTCGGAGGGCTAGGAGGCTCAATCACTTTTCTTACGTTTTATTAAGAGGTTTAGTGGTGGTAAGAATCAAATTTTAAGTAAGACTTTTTTTTTAATGTCAGAAAATAAATATATTAATCATAAAATTTCACTTATATTTAATTTACTTAGGATGTTTTACACCTAATTTTATTGCAATTAAAGTATTATAAAATTTCATATCAATCCTTTTATCTAAAAAATAATATAATTGACCAAACTATAAAAAAACGAAAGATAGAAGGGAAGGTTGGGAGGAGGGAGGGGGGGGGGGAAGGATGTAAACTCTTACAATCCCTAACGTGAAAGGAGGTCAAAAATCATTAAAAAAAAAGCTTTACGTAATTTAAGGACAATCCTCTACAGCGCACGTTACGACAAACGTTGCAATACACGTACATTATACGCCCGTGTGTCCCCCATATTAAGGTGATTAACAAGAGCATCTGTATGATGTCACAGAGTTGGGTTCTGCAGGATTAAAATGTTCAAGCTTCTATAAAATATGTGGTTTTAAGGTATCAAAGGCCACGTATGAACGGACAACCATTATAGTTATATTGCATAAAGAGTGATTGAATAACACGAGAGGCAAATAAAACTAATATATTTGCATAAGGATTATTTGGGTTGTTAAAAGCAGTGTCGTTGTTACGATTAGCCCTCCCGACTGTAATCCGGTGAGCCTAGGTTTAATCCCAAACAGTTTAAGGTGTATTTTAATTTTCTTTTATTAACGAATGGTTTGGAACTGAGCAACAAAATTGATGCAGTGCTACATTTAGAGCATCGCGTTTTAAGGAGTAGAAACTTGGACTCTCAAGAAGATGGAAAAGAAAATACTAGGAGGACTTTGAAATGTTGTGTTGGAGAAGAATTGAGAAGATCAGGTGGCCAGACATGGTGACAAGAAGTCCTAAGAAGACTGGGTGAGAAGAGAACCATTTTGGATGTGATTCTTCGGTACGAATCAAACTGGATCAGACATATCCTTAGGAGGAACTGTCTTCTACACGACGTCATAGAAACAAAGGTTGAGTAAAAGAGGATCTTAGGAAGGAGGAAGATTCAAACATTGGGCTTGTAGAAAAGAAGGAAATTCTATAAGCTGAAGGAGGAGGCAGAGGACAGGGCGTATTGGCGGTAAAATTCACTGACAAAAGGAATGGACCTGTCGTCAGATGGACCACCCAATAAAAATAATGAATGACACTCACACCTTCCATTAGAGCAGTGGTTCCCAATTACCTACCAGTCGAGGATCCCCCCTAGAGGCTCTTTGAGATCGGCGGACCGTCAATTTTGTCTAATCATTAGAATCTAAAATATTGTATGTATAGAAAATATCACTCCACCCCCCAATAATTCATGTTAGAAAACCTACAAAACTGGGAATTTGGCACAGTCAATCCGAGTCAAATGTGTTTTCACACAATTTTATATCTACACAAACTCTAATTGTAATAATAATAATAGTTAACAACACAAAAACTGTTAGTTAGGCCTACATGAACATCTATTAGTTATGAAAAAGTTCAAATTTATTCATTTGGGTCTAGTATTAGTGAGATAAGTGAAACCTTTTATTTTTTCCCATAACCTCTTGAAAATCAGGTTAAAGGCTGGACACTTTGACTCGAAAATCCGAATGTGTGTCAAGTCTATTTCTATACTTAATGTGGGGAATGCCAGGCCTCCACCGTGGTTCGGATTCTACGTTAAACTGTAGGTCCTCCATTTCATCTCAGAATCACCCTACCATTACACATTAGCTTACGTGCGTATAACCCGAACGGGTAGTAAGGCACGGTGATGATAATAATAATAATAATAATATTTCTATACTTGTTTTCCCTGTAACACAGTGTTGAAAAAGCTTGTTCACACCGGTAAGTTGTATAAAGAGGTAGCAAATGTTTCAATGCTTTTCAGCTAATTGATTTTGATCATCTTGATAAACTGATAACCAGAATTCAATGATTATTTCAATGCGATAAACAGATTTAAAAACACCATGGTTTACTAAGTCAACAAGCTGGTCCTCTTTTTCTTCTTCACTAATATTAGAAACATCTTCAATTTTTCAATCAAATGGGTTTCTTATCCAGGCAGTATTTTTGAAATCGTTCGTTTCAACAGGAACATATCATCCTATGTTGTTGCTAAGATCCCCAGATGCTCGAATATTTCTTGATTCACTTGTTATGGTATTTTCTTTCTGGAGTAGATTCCATAAATTCTTTCAGAGTCGGAACGTTTGTAAAAGAGTCTTTTTCCACATGATTTGATCACAATTGAAACTTTTGATAATGGTATTGATCTTGTCCTCAACATGAAAAATGTCCGAACAATTTTCTTGTAAACTTATATTAAGAACATTTAGATGTTAAAACACATCTACCAAGTTATTATTATTATTATTTTAACTTTTTATTTTGTTAAATTTTGGTGGTTGTTGTGGGCCCCCTAGGAAAAGGTCGTGGACTCCCTGGGGTCTGTGGACCACCTTTCGGAAACCACTGTCTTAGAGGATAATTCTGGTGTTATTACATGCCATTTTCTTTAAATCATTACATGTTCTTTACATTATATTTGTATTTATTTATAACTCTGAACGGTGGGTACAAGGAAAAAATATTAGGCTCGTCTAGATGTGTTTTCCGGTAATGGAGAGGTCAAGGTTTGAACTACAGACGGGTTTATTTAAGATGAGTCTTCATTATTGGTATACCATTCTCACTCCACAAAAATGCAGATACACACGCACTCTAAATTAGACTTAACTCATGCATACCTCAATAGCGTAATTAAATAAGTAGCCCGGACGGAGCAGTAGGACGCTAAAAAATATTTTTAAGAATTCATTTTCTATTTAGTTATTTATCACTGCGATTATCTTGAGCTAGTTATATCCAGTCCAACTCATTACACTCTATCCCTATTTTGAGCTAGTTCTATCCAGTCCAACTCATTACACTCTATCCCTATTTTGAGCTAGCTCTAAACAGTCCAACTCATTACACTCTATCCCTATCTTGAGCTAGTTCTATTCAGTCCAACTCACTACACTCTATCCCTATTTTGAGCTAGCTCTATCCAGTCCAACTCATTACACTCTATCCCTATCTTGAGCTAGTTCTATTCAGTCCAACTCACTACACTCTATCCCTATTTTGAGCTAGCTCTATCCAGTCCAACTCATTACACTCTATCCCTATCTTGAGCTAGTTCTATTCAGTCCA
>CABFOV010000840.1:5644-23110 GCA_902141375.1 Timema poppense | reverse complement strand
GACAAAATTAAAAAAAAGAAAGAAAGAAGAAGAGGGGGGTAAGATTTACTGAGGAGGGTTGAGGCTTTACTTTTCCTTTCAAAAAAGGATTTATATTTTCAATGTGACTGGAATATTTTTAAAGACATGTAAAAGTAGAGTTTTTCAACAGTTTTTACGCGAGAGGCGAGAAAAGGTAAGTTTGTCCGATTTTTTTTTTCTTCTTCCAAAAAGTGGGAGGCTATGGGTGGATTGGGGGTTGGTAAAGGCAGTAGATTGGAGGAACTTAAGCTACATATCAAAGAAGGATGTGTCCACGGAGAAACCAAAACTTTTTACACCTTTTCCCTCTTCTTGTACCCTTCCTTACCCCCCCTTTAAACCCACGTGTAACAATATTAAGACACTTTTGAAGTCTTCAAGGGCAGCTAAGAAAGGGTAGGAGAAATATGTCGACCAAGTTTCAATTTCCTATGTCAGAGTTCACCAAGTGGTTAATGGCCTCTGTTTTAAGTAAAAAGTTTGTTGTTAAGTTGGTGATTATAAAGTAAACGAATGGTAACATTTATCTATCACGACTTAAAAAGTGAATTACAAAAGCACTATAAACTTTATATCGGCATAGAAAAGGAAACATTTTTGAAAAAGAAAAAGTAAAAACCGTTAACTAAAACAAACTTATCTGAGGTTAAAGTGGTTTTCACCTATTTATATTTTAAATTATGAAATATTTAACTTATAATATAATACTAAAAAGAGTTTAATCCATAAAATTGATGACAAAATGTGCATAATAATTTAATAACTTATTTTATGACTCATTATTTTGTAAAGTTACTGTTGAAAGAGATATAAAACGGTTACAAAGTTTACTAAGTTTAATTTTGCCTTAATATTTAGTTAAAAATTTACACAAAATTATACAATCATACATCAAACAAAAATGGGTTGTGTTGAGTAATTTTTAATATATTATTTTAAACAAACAATTTGTTTTAATTTATGAAAAGGGTAAAGTAAACTTTATTTAATGATTTGGAGTTTAAAAATATAGTACTAAAGATAAATGAAGGAATATAATATTTATTAACCTTCACAATTTAACATCTAGGAGAAATTTACTAATTCTATTAACTATATTACTAATTGCTAATCAATTGTTCATTCGATACAATAATTAAAACTGATAATTATTATTTATAAATTTAGAAATATTTCTAAGAGCCACAAATCAACCACAGCAATTTTAATTGACTAAAAATAAAGTTCTTGAATGATACGAATCCAAACGAGCTCTAATACGTTAATTTTTTAATTTTTTTTTTACTTCGTCGAGTAAAAGACTGACGCCTTTCAAGAAACGCTTCCACCTTCGTCAGACGACGACACACGTGCCACCACTTCCGAAAGCGTCCCGATGCTCGCCACCGCGACGCGATCCGTACGTCCGCGCTTGTCAGCGTCCCCCCATGACTGATTCTAGCATGGCACGGCGCACCGTAAGGTGGCAGAGGGAGGGTATTGGACGCTTCTCTCTTTCCTACCCCGCATCTCCCAGCGTCGCACGACAGCGCACCGCCGCTGCATCCCCCTACCCCATCACCCAACCTCTAAAAACCACTCTTGAATTGACTAGATACAAACACGGTCACAAAGCGTCAGATCAGCCATGAAATAACAAGAGCAGGTTCGTACTAACAGGAAACTGTTTCGACGACCAAAATACATACCAATAAAAGCTGCCGCCGTCTGTTGGCGATGATAGTCCTGATTTTAGCGGATAGAGGGTCAAATGTTGTCAGCCCAATGATCCTTCCTGCCGTTAATCTCAGTTTTCTAGGTCAGAGTCACTATTTTGTATCTATTTAAATCAAGGCGGTTTTATTTAAGCACTTCAAACCCTGTCTAAGACTATAGACCCACTTCGGTGGCCGCGTGGTCTAAGGAGTTACTCTCACAATAGACAGGACTGCCTATGATAGGGAGATCAAGGTTCGAATCTCGTACGGGTGTTTTTTCCCAAAATTGTGTTCACTATCACTCCATTCAAATGCGAGTACTCTTCCTCTAATTGTAACCCACCTAATTCCTAAAACCATTAGCGTAATTAGTACATAAGCGTATAACCCGAACGGGTGGTAAGACACTCGGTGTTAAAAGATTTATCAAAATTTCAAAGCAAATCTCAGCTTCCCGGATCAGAATTCTCGTTTATTTTAAATTATGTTTTGACATAAATCATATCGATACTAGTTTATTTTATATATTTTATTTACAAAGACTTATGATTAGATTTTAAAATACATGAACTAGTAGATCGATTACAGCTAAAAGGAAAACTAAGCACATATATTGTATATGTGACTATTTTTCATAACCAGAAAAATTAATATCGTATCGTTCAGAAAGCGTTCCCGAGCCCACCCAGTGGTATCGAGTTTAAAGGGTCATCGTGCCACCGTCAAAGTTATCCGATGAAAAGTAAATAATTTTTATTTCTGTTAAGCGTAATCCCTAAGAGGAGTTTACCAAATATAGCTAAACCCCCCACCCCCACCCCATTACTGCGCACGCGCGTGCGCACACACACACACACAAACACACACACCGATTTTACTATATATTACATTATATTCTACATACGCAGTTTTAAGTCATCGTCCTTTCCCGGTTTTATATGTTTTATTTAAAGGTTATTTCTAATTCCTAAATTAAGTTAAATAGTTGTTGATTGCACTGGTTAACATCCATTTTGCATCTGGTGTGTGATTCACCAATTAATATGTATTTTTTTATTGTAGAAGCCGAATATGCCTTCAGAAATGCTCTTTCATGTAAGGTTTTTAAGATATCTGAGATTTTTACTATTTTTTTTTATTTTTTAGATTTTTGTGTTATATTTTCTTTTCATGAACTATCACTGACTATGCTGGTTGCACTCAGTATTTGAATGCAATATATGATGGAAGAAGATTTAAAAAAATAGTCACTAAATGGCAGGGGTATTTAGTTGAGGGGGAATGGTACTGCCAGTGGCCGTAAGAGGTAACTCAGCTAGCCACGTTAGTCCTGCTGTTTAGTGCGTGTTGAAATTTGGGTGGTGTTAGTCACTTTGTATATTTCTCTTTATTGATACCTTAATTTGTGTTATTGTGTGTTTTTGTTTTTCCTGTGTAAACTAGTGAGACGTTCTGATATTTTTAGGTTAGAGTTAGTACAGTGTTCTTAACGCAATGGATACTGCTAAACTTCGTGGTTGTGTAAAGCAACTCGATAACTTTTGCCATGCCTGTGGTAAACTCACTCCAAAAACCCAAAGAAAACCAATCACTGACTTTTTAAGAAGGCTTATAAACTGTACTTTGATTGTGCTCCTGGAGATCAGGATAAACCCTTTACTCCTTATATTGCTTGCTTAGCCTGCACAACTACCCTTATAGAACGGATGAAAGGAAACCACTGAGCCATGTCATTTGCTATTCCAATAGTTTGGTGCGAGCCAAAAGATGATACGGACTGTTATTTTTGCCTGACAAATATTGCAGGAAATTCCAGCAAAACTAAACATACAATTCAGTTCATATGCCTGTGCCTCATGGGTAAGGCAGAATTATCTGTTCGTGCGTGTCACTTGCAAGCCACTGCATCAAAACCATCGGAGGAAAGTGAATCAGAAGATGCACGACGACATCCCTGAAAGTTATGACATATCGCCTCACCTCATAGAACAGAAGGAATTGAACGATTTGTTCCGTGATTTGAAACTTTTGTAACATTAGCAATACTAGCTAATTTACATTAATACTACCCTTCCCGAATAAAACTAATACATATAGATATCTTGCAATATCAAAGATTTACAAAACATTACTATGTCTAAAATATGTGCTTTATTCACCCTATAGTCTTGGACAACAACCATCACACGACTGGTGCACATCAAATAATTAAGAAAATAAGACTGACACTCCTTGGAAAACTGAATTGACGCGACACCGTTATGAGGTGATCTAGGCTTACGCTTATTGGCCTAGCCGGCCGACAGACAACCTCACACGATTTCCACTGCCAGCTCACCAGATTTCTGGTCTACGTGTCTAGATGACGTGTTTACATGATGACGGTTGTTAACAAGAGAACCATGCTGCTAGCACGTGTTCGCAACGTGGCATTATACTTTTAATATGAAGATATCCCCCCCTTATATCCATCAATTAGACCTATATAAAGCTGGTGCTCAGCTAATATGTTAAGACTATTAATTCCGACACAACCACGAGAGGTCCTGGTCTGGACTTGGATATAATCGCTTCAGGATGACAAACTATAAACTCATTATATTTTATTAAATATTTAAATATAATTGACCTATAATGGATTTGGTTGTTTGAACACTTAGTTAATTATGTGATTAAAATCGTTCAGTGTAGGCGTCAGTAATTTCTGACTAAAATGTTTATTTTGGAAAGTAAATTTTTTTATGGGACGCTTAATGTTTCCTTTTTCCGCTTGGGCGCTAGTGCCTTTGTAATATTTAGAATTATTAGTAGGGAGCCACTTTTACATTCTTTTTCTTGCTTAGAATATTTAGTTTAAATATAAATTTTATTGCACTTGTGGCTACTAATAATCGTTTATCTTTAAAATTGGATAATGTTTAAATTGTTGATAACATTTTGTAGAAGTAATTTTATTTGATAAAATTATAAAAGTAATTTATTTTTGTTGGTTTATAAGCTATAACTTTAACAACTACCAATTCATTTAGTGAGAAATTACCAGTATTATAATGTTATATCGCTTTGTTTTCTATTATAATGTGAATATTAACAAGTAGAAATCTTCTCTATTACTTCAAAGATGGTGGAAGTAATAGTCACACAGAAGTTTTAGCTATGTCGGGAAGTCAAACTTTTGTGTAATTTATCTTGACCAGGATTGATATTTGAATATGAATTTAATTTAATTTAATTTAAAAATGTAATGATTTAGTAGGAATTCACAATGATGATTCAGGCACTTTGTCAACCGTGTAAAATGGCTCTTTAAACTCTTTAATATACCAATCATGGAAATACCTTATACATTTATATTTCAAGCTCTTCAAACTCTTTATTAATATAACAAGGATTCAAAGGTTTAATGACTTCAAGGACTACTATTACTTTGAGATTGTGAAATATATCCTCAAATGTACTGCGCAAACGCAGTCTCTGCCATATTTATATGTTTTTCAACACTAATCAGTTCGCCTTGTGAGGCCATGTATTATTTGTTTCCCTCTGTTATATTACTTTGAATAAATAATTCAATTTTTTTCTTAAACTTTCAAATGTTCTTATTTTTGTTAGATTAAGTTCCTGATAGATTCCGCCCACCCTCTTCCCGGATATTGTGGCCTATAGCGGTTAGAGTTGTAGGTGGCGAACGGTACACTTTCTAAACAGCAAGATGAATTGTTTGGTTCTAGACTGCAAGAATGGAACCTTCTAGAGCAAGGTACAAATATTTAAAGTCTTAGGACAAGAAATAGCTGTTCGTCTGGATATTTTGAAATGAAGAATTCAATGTGTGGGTGCACAGACGAGAATGTTTTTTGATGATAGATTTGGGTGTTCAACCTAATCCACATGAGTGGAGAATATACAGTAGCCCCATGGCTTCTTTGGTGCTGACTTACAGCTTTGAAACGTTACCAGACCAAATTATGTATCCCTACGCCGAACCATATGATCTACAAAAGCATTTGTTTAGCAGCTGTAACTTCTGACAGTCAAATTTTAGGTATATACCTAAATGTTGAGTGTCATAAGTGAGCTGTGAGCTGTCAGTCAGCACCAAAGAAGCCATGGGGCTACTGTACTTGATTCATCTAAAGCAAGCTTAAAAGCATTGCTATTGCATAATGGCAAAACACTTCTATAACTGCCTTTGGTGCATGCGGTGGACACGAGGGAAACTTATGAAAGTATGGCTTTGCTGATGGAGGGAATCAAATATAAAGGTTATGAATTACAGATTTGCTGTGATTTAAAAGTTGTCGCACTGCTTAAAAGTTTCAGGGTGGATTCGCAAAATTATGTTATTTTTTGTGCTTGTGGGGACAGCCGAGACACCAAGAACCACTATAAAGTCAAGGAAAATGGCCTTTGAGGAAATTATACATGGATGGAAAGGAGAATATGAAATTTACTCCATTGGTTGCGCCGAGTAAAGTCATTTTGCTTCCGCTTCATATAAAGTTAGACTTGATGAAGAACATTGTAAAAGTTCTCTATAAAGAAGGTTATAAAAATGTTTCTCAAGTTGAGTGAAGCAAAGCTATTTATTTGGTCACAAATTAGAATATTGTTGAAAGATCCAACCTTTGATGCTAAGCTTACAAATATCGAGTTAGCTGCTTGGTCCTCGTTCAAAGCCATTGTTTACGGCTTTTTGGGTAACAGACGATAAATAAGAGACGATAAATATGTTTTCATAGTGAGTGGTCTATTGGAAGACTACAAGAAAATGGGGTGTAGAATGTTACTAAAAATTCACTTTCTACACTCACATTTTGATTTTGTCCCAAAAAATTGTGGTGCTGTTAGTGACGAACAGGGTGAACGTTTTCACCAATATATCCTAACCATGGGGCATTGTTACCAAGGACACTAAAACCCTTCAATCATGGGCGATTACTGTTGGTTTCGTTTTAGGGAGACTGACAAAAGAAAAGCATCGTCATCCCATTTTGTAAAAGAAAAATGACATTAAACTTTGTAATTATTAATATCATGGCTTAATGTGGATTATTTTAGCGCTTTTTGTTGGTTTAAATTAGCTTGTCAAAGAAAATTGACAGTAAACCTAGTAAATATTAATATCATGGCTTAATGTGGATTATTTTAGTGCTTTTTGTTGGTTTAAATTAGCTTGTCAAAGAAAATTGACAGTAAACTTTGTAAATATTAATATCATGGCTTAATGTGAATTATTTTAGTGCTTTTTGTTGGTTTAAATTAGCTTGTCAAAGAAAATTGACAATAAACCTTGTAAATATTAATATCATGGCTTAATATGGATTATTTTAGTGCTTTTTGTTGGATTAAATTAGCTTGCCAAAGAAAAATGACAATAAACTTGGTAAATATTAATATCATGGCTTAATGTGGATTATTTTAGTGCTTTTTGTTGGTTTAAATTAGTTTTTATACCCTATCAAGTAAACATATGTAATTTCTGAGGGATCTGTTTTGTTTGTATTTAAAATGGTAAATAGTTGCTAATGTTGTATTATTGTCTTTGTATTAGTGATGTGTATCTTGGAAATGTGACGTGATAGAGATAATCTATTTTCCCACTGAATTCAGCACCCTAAAATTAGTTATATCAACCCATTTACAAACCAGATACAGAAAAATAGTTTCAATTTGTTGAACAGTGTTATTTGTCATGGGGACTTGAGCGAAAATAAAAATAATTTTTTTTTATAAGATGACACGGTAATTAATTATCATTTCAGTACGTAGTAATTTTGCTAACAACTAACAAAAATTACGTAAAACCTGATTAAATTTACGCTGCATGGATGAATAGAAGGTTTGTAAAATCCAGTAATGAATGAGTTTACACAAAAAAAGCGAAAAATATAGCAAAAGAAAAAGCCCACACATAAATATGTTTTTAATTAACTTTCAACAAGAGCTTATTTAAAGTACACATAACGATTCGAAAGTTTAAGTATTAACTTCAGAGAATTTCTAGGAGAGTCATTTGAAGTTAAAATGTTATTTACACACACGTTATACCGGAAAAGTAAGTGTGGCGATTACCAGTCCGGAGTATGACCAGGCTGGTTGGGGTTCAATTCCAGTAGAATGCACTGGTGGTAGATTATTTCGTCGATCAAGTTTCCTCTTACTTACTTAATCTATGGCATTAGGAACTCGAAAGCTCATTGCCGAACTTACAAAAGTACGCCACCTATCCCTACCTTGAGCTAGTTATAACCAATCCACCTCATTATACGCTATCCATATCTTGAGATAATTCTATCCAGTAGACCTCATTACACCCTATACCTATCCTGAGATAGTTCTATCCAGTCCACCTCATCCCATGCTATCTTTATATTGAGTGAGTTATATCCAGTCCATCTCATTATACCCTATCGCTATCTTGAACTAGTTCTATCCAGTCCACCTCATACAAGGCTATCTTTATATCGAGTGAGTTATATCCAGTCCATCTCATTATACCCTATCGCTATCATGAGCTAGTTCTATCCAGTCCACCTCATTATACCCTATCTTGAGATAGTTCTATTCAGTCCCTCCCATAGCACCCTATCCCTATCTTGAGTTAGTTCTATCCAGTAAACCTCATTATACCCTATCTTGAGATAGTTCTATCCAGTCCATCTCATTACACCCTATCCCCATACACATTAGCGTAAGTGTGTGTAACCGGAACGAGTAGTAATAAGCAGTGATAATAATAATATAAATAGGTGACCTGGCGGTCTAGGGGTAAGGTGTCGGACTTCTGTGCTGGCGGCCGGGGTTCAATCCCAGGTCCCGGCACAGATTTATCTGATTACCAAACCCTTCCTTCACCTCTGACAAGACATCTTGTGAATGTGGGGAAGGCCAGGCCTCCACCGTGGTTCGGATTCCACGTTAAACTGTAGGTACTCCATTTCATCTCACAATCACCCTACCATTACACATTAGCGTAAGTGCGTATAACCCGAAAGGGTAGTAAGACGCGGTGCTAAAAACAAACAATAATAGTAATAATAAATATATGAAAGAGGTTAAACCAGCAACACGTAATACCACGACAGGTTTGAAAAACGTCGATGTGAGCATTTATTGGGCGTAGCGACCCTTCTCATATGAAACAAAGCAATACATTAGAGCGACCTGGTCGCGGCGTTTGTGTCGCAACGACCAAAACGTGACTAAAACGTCCGTCTGTCATCGGCTTGATACCGCGCAGCCACTGGCATGGATAATGGTATTTTTTTATTTTACAAGTTTGTTTAGCGTGTGTTAGGTCGCTTTCACGAAACATTATCCTGTTTTGTGAAAATTACTACTCACGTGATTTGGCTCCTATGATTTGCTGTTATAAAGGTTTTTTATTTATTTTTTATTAAATACTACCCAAAATAAGCCCGTTGAACTGGTATTGTTCCACAATGAGCGTTTTCGCTACTGAAATTAAAGATTTCGTAGACACGTTCAGGAAAATAGTTTTGTTTTAGAAACCATAAAAGGTTCAATCTAACACTTTGGTCACTAAGGGCTTCATTCAGGATATGAAGTTCACCAACATTATCGTGTAAAAGGAAAGGGTAGCCTATGATTATATAATTTTTTTTTTCACATTTGGTAAAAAAAACCTTCAACTTCGTCAGTCAAGATTCGAACCGGACACCTTCAACCCCACCTATTGCAAGATTTACCCCTATGACCAGCAGTGCACATCAGGAAAATATTTACAGATATTTAACGTAGCAATTAACAACTAACTAACTTCCGTGAGTCCCGTTAAACTTATCTGTGAAGCAAGCTTACAAACACAATGAATTAACCCCAAACATTTAATAGACCGAGAGTAGTAAGGTTCAGTTTTAACTCTACAATTTGGCATTTCGTTTGTTTGTCTATAGCCGAATGATGTATGCACATGTTTTTCAATCTCATTGTCCGTTTTAAGATAGTGACCACTCAAATATATGTCTTGTTTGTTTGTTACATGATAACTACCAAATGGGACAGAAAATACATTTTAGGATATATTTTAGCTTTAAGAACAAAGAGAAGAGACCTTTATACTATTAACGATAAGACCACGGAGAGAGCAAGGTTTACTGTTCATAAAATTACTGGTGCGACTGTATTAAAGACAAGAACATGGAGAAAGCGAGGTATGCTGTTCACAAAATTACTTCTGCGACTGTATTAAAGATAAGAACATGGAGAAAGCGAGGTATGCTGTTCACAAAATTACTTGTGCGACTGTATTAAAGACAAGAACATGGAGAAAGCGAGGTATACTGTTCACAAAATTATTTGTGCGACTGTGTTATAGACAAGAACATGGAGAATAGCGAGGTATACTGTTCACAAAATTACTGGTGCGACTGTATTAAAGACAAGAACATGGAAAAAGCGAGGTATACTGTTCACAGAACTACTAGCTATCCTTGTACAGATGGGCAACTTAAAAAAAAAGGTGTTGGGCTAATCTTGTTGATGAGGTTTGGGTTAAATCCCAGCTAAATGTATAGAGAGTTTCTTATTTAATAAATGATTCCAGATCTCAATTTTATCTCCACGCAAATTCGAGTACATTTCATATAAATTCCATCTTCCCCATTAGTTTGAATATGCAGATGTTTTTGACGCGTATTATTATTATTATTATTATTATTATTATTATTATTTGCACCGCGTCTTACTACCCGTTTGGGTTATACGCTCTTACGTTAATGTGTAATGGTAGGGTGATTGTGAGATGAGATGGAGGACCTACAGTTTAACGTGGAATGCGAACCACGGTGGAGGCCTGGCATTCCCCACATTCACAAAATGTCTTGTCAGAGGTGACGGAGGGGTTTGGTAATCAGATAAATCTGTGCTGGGACCGAGGATTGAGCCCCGGTCCCCCAGCACAGAAGTCCAACACCTTACTCCTAGACCGCCAGGTCACCTTGACGCGTATTACGACGTGAAGCATGCAAACATACATTGTACAGAATAAAGATTTGTACTCACTACAACTTGATAAAAGTAACGACTCGGACGCTGGTTAATGTTACGATTTATTCTTAAAATGTTCTCTCTAGTAGCTCATGGAGTTAGGGGGGAGAGGGTTATAATTTTTTGGCAAAAAAAACCCCTAAAAACAACGTAAAAAAGACTAAACGAAAGATATAGGACGACAGAACACTGGTTTAAAGTTTACTTTTACGACGATACTCGTATACAAGTTACACCGGTATGGCAAGCAAATATAGCCTTTATCAACAGCAATGGCCTCTTATACGTGGAACTTAAAACTAGGGTAGCCGAAAGGGAGCTTAACCGGTTAAGTACGAGCGCATGTGTGGGGGTCGTAAAAACTTGTAATCTATGAATTTAGGGGTGGAGGGAAAAATGATATAACCATTTGGCCCCGAAAGCTATCATTATTGCTAACGAGTTGAGGAAAACGACCTTATTTCTTTTTCAAAGGGGGTAAAAAAAAGCTATACAAAAATTAAACGAAAAAAACTTTTCCAAGAAGTTCTTATTTTGTTTTTGAAAGGTCTCTGAAGATGGTAAAAGCTCTGTTTTGAATTGTGTTCCAGATATGGATTTTTCTTTATAAAGTTTAGCTTCGTCAAGCAGATGTAAATCTGTCTATGCTGATGACGACCATATTTTGATTTAAAAAAAATTTTAAATCAAAATTTGTATAAAATACAGTTTTTGGGTCAATTATTTTCTTCGTGAATAAAACAAATAAGGCAACACTACGATTAGTTCAAATTGTAAATTTCAAGGCTCTGATTAAAGTTAAAGGCAATACATTTAAAAATTTGACCATACTGACCTATTGCAAACACTCATATTATTAATATTTGTAGGACAATTGAAATTTTAATTAAATATAAACAATACTGAGTATATGGTGTGATGCACAGCACAGAATTTCTCTCTCACTTTTATTAATAAAATATAAATATGCACAAAAAATTCGTAAGATTTGTTTAACCAGATAATATACATGGTTGCAGAAATACTTAACCAAAGACCATAAATGAAACAATATACGGTGTTCCCAATTAACATTTAGAAAAGAGGAATATCTCTGTCCACCAAAGGACATACATAACAAACAATATCAATTTTCAAAGACATTCATGAACAAAAAATCCTTACACCTCAGAAATTATTAGTTTTATAGAAATATATTTTATATAAAAGATTTTTAATTTTTAATAGTACTACAACTTTACAATAATAATAATAAAAAAATAACCCACTTCGGCGGCGTAGTTGGCTCACGCGCTTGTCGTGTTGAGCTCGACTGCTGAGGACGGGGAGATCGAGGTTCGAATCTCGGTCGGGTGAACTGGGGGTGGTTTTTCCTAAATGGTTTTCCACTCTCCTTCTACGCAAATGCGGGTTCACTTCCTCTAATTCAACCTTCCCAATTCCTAATCCATTAGAGTAATTAGTACTTAAAGCGTATAACCCGAACGGGTAGTAAGACGTGGTGCTAAATATTGTTATTATTATTTACAATAATACGTTATTATACGTATTATTGTACGTATTATATACGTTAGTTGCGGAGGTATGATCAAATATTGGCAATTTCAACTTATATAAAGTACCCTTAAAGTCATTTTCACGTAAAAATAATATATGTGTAATTTTATTTCATTCTTGTTTTGTTTGTAATCTTAAACAGTGTCTAGATATAAAAATGTATTAAAAACCATTAGAGTGGATTTAGATAAAATCGATTTTATCTTTTCTTTTTTTTTTTTGGTCTTTCAGTAAACCACTCTTAATTTTAGGGTTGAATATATAATAATAAAAAAAATCCTCGGGGAACCTTATAAAAACCCCTATACATCAAATTTTAGCCAGATTGGTAAAATGGTTTGGCTCTAAGCCAAAAAAGACAGACAAACATAGACAGACAAACATCGCGAAAATAACTTTTTCAGTTTCAGGAGATAAATAACCATCAAAAGCTCCAATTATATATATATATTTTTGACGATCACAATACATTTCCCTTTGAGGGGTTGAAATAATTTTAAAATGTTTTGGTGCCTTTGTGTTTTGCACCTTTGGTAGCACTACACATATCGGTACCACCACATAACAACCGGGTCCTACCACTCTCACTCAAAAAAAAACCTGTCCCTGGTTCCACACCCTCATAATCACCATCATCATCATCATCATCATCTCATCGGGATATGGAAATAACCTCCACGGAAAGGATGTACGATTAGTACACTCGGGCGTCCCCTGAGCAACGGTACATTAGTACTGGTTAGTATTTCCACTGTTGGGCTACAAGTAATATATGCCAGACACACTATATTATTATTATTATTATTAATCTAAAACAAACCACGTGGCACCAGCAATCCCTTCCCCCCCCCCCTCCTAAAGGGGCCTAGGTAGCTGAAAAAATACCGATCAGATATTGCGCTTAGGTTAATTATTAATACAACTTTAAATAGCCCTATCATTTGTTGATTACTAAATTAGTGCAACATTATTTTGTATGATCGTATACATAAACTTTTAAACATTTTCCTCCTTCCCTGTTTGTTCTCCTACAGACGGATAGCTTCATCCCGTAACGTTTTAAGCCCACTTGGTTTTTGGTGGTTAAGAATATTTACTAAACTATTCTAGCTCCTTAACTGTGAACAGGGAGGGCGTAGTACCGAATTTAGGGGTCGGGCAACTTTTCATCTTGATATTGCAAGTTCCCCGCTTCCCCCACCGCTATATAGACACACACTTTGTGTATGGCTAGAGCACTTACCCGAAATAGAGGTGTGATGAGATTGTTTCAGTGAATGGATGTCTTCATAAAGCAACGAACTTAAGGTGACTTGTTGCTACGAACTTGTACGAAGTGGTGAACAAGTATGCTTTGATTGCGGTAGACATGGACTCACAAAAGGGCAACAACTAGGTCTAGGTGGTAGTTAGGTTTGTGAATGGACCCTTTGAGGATGGTTACAGTAGCCCCACGGCTTCTTTGGTGCCGACTGACAACTCACAGTTGGCTTCTGACAGTCAACATTTAGGTATATAACTAAATGTTTACTGTCAGAAGTGACAGATGCCAAACTACGTGTTTTTGCAGATCATATGGTTCGGCGTAGGGATACATAGTTTGGTCTGGTAACTTTTCAAAGCTGTCAGTCAGCACCACAGAAGCCATGGGGCTACTGTACATAAAATCTCAAGGTCATATGCTGAGAATTAAACCAAGAATCAGCATTAATAATAATATAATATTGCACGTCTGGGCTATATCATTGGTAGCAACGTAGAGAAAATATTAGCATGTACTAACGTATCGTTGCCCAGGAGACGCTGGAATGTACTAATCGTACATCCTTTCCGTGGAGGCTTTTTCTATGTCCCGATGAAATGAGATGATGATGATAGTGAGTACGAGGGTGTGGAACCAGTGGAAACACTTAAACCTAACTTAAGATTAATCAACCAACCTCTTGTGACCATTAGGGTCATTTATCTTCCGGGAAAAATAACCAAGGTCCAGCCGGAAATAGAATCCGGGACCTCTAGAATTGTATCCAGGAGCAATGACCACTATACAGCATGCCCGGAAACCAAGACTCGATAAAATTGGTTCTGAATAGAATGTACACTCGGTATCAATAATATACAGGTTGTACATTTACATGTAGGACACACTCTAGTGGTGGAATTCGAAACTAGAACTTCCCGTGACCAGACTAATTAGTCCATTTAGTCCATGAGACTCGCCAATGTGGGCGCCATTGGAATTCGATTAAATTTTAGAAGGCACAATTCTAATTTATAAAAGCGAAGTACCTGCATGTGATGATGCAGAAAAATTATATTGAAAAGTTGCAACAAACTGCAAATATATTCTTACTAAGTTGAATATGTTTCTTAGAACTAATATTCTTCCTTCGTGAGATCTATGGTAGCTTATCTTAAAAATGTGCGTGCCAAGAATCGTGAAAGAGGTTCAGTCATAAGTACAAAGTGGTCATAACGTCTAGGACAATACGTATAATATTAAATATTCATCTCTAGTGTCTAAATATATTTCAATTTTGTAGNCCTCAAGACCCTATGATCAGAGCTTTAAACCCAGCTGAGATCGATTAATTTGTCTTGAGAGACAAACATCCGTTGCACAACTTCCTTCGGAGGGAAAGTAAGTAATGTCGATCCCATGTCGATTATGGCATGTAAGAGAACCCTATAAGATATGTGAAAATACCTACCCAGGAACAATTGGTAGGCCCTTTCGCTCTCGCTCATAGAAATTATCGTGTGCTGATATAATCAGTCGGTTCACTAAATGCAAGTTAAATACCTCAAATTAAAAAAATATATACTAATTTGATCAAATTATGAACAAAATTGTAAATATATTAACCGCATTTGTGATCTCTGGGTCTAGGACGTTTGGTTTGTAGGTATCGAAGAGGTTTTGGTTCACGTCCAAATCGTGTGTTTTGTTATAGTTTTTTTTACCTAAATAGTTTCCAGTTCATTCTCCAATCAAAGGTGAGTGAATTTTGTATAAATTATACTGTCCCCATACCTAATTCATAAGTGCAAATATGCACATATCCTGAAAGGGTAGCAATACATTGTGCACATAATTTTTTTTTTTTTTCAAATACATTCAACACCTCTTGGTGTAAAATCGGGTCCCTTTAGTAGCTTGGTAGCCCACTCCAATAATTTATTTCTCCGTGTTGTATTTAAATGAAAGAATGTAAATAGGTGGTCAAAAGACTAATAAAATAACAAATTTATTTATAAAAAAAACATATAACATTTCAATTAATTAAATTAGCTAAACATTGAAATCCTGGAACAAGAATCAAACCGGGCTCCTTTGGCTTGGCGTGTCAATGCTTTACCATCGAGCTATCTAGAACTCGTCGCTTGTTCGGGGTTATTATTCACTCATACCGTAATTACAATTATCTGAAAACCTGTGAGTTGATATTCACTAAACAACATACAAGCTAAACTATTATTTCTAAAAATATTTCTCACTTCCATCTGTTCTCAATGTCATTTAAAACACCCTTCACCAGGCATCATTGTTATACTCCCAGCCAACCAACCACCGACCAGAGGGAGAGATGTTACGGTCAGTATGACCGACAACACGATCCAATTTTCATTCTCCTCTCACACATACACCCAGTGCTCATAAATTACTCTGAGTTACCCTACATAATACATTCCCACGCCGATACGAATTACCAGCTCCCTCTCACTTAAAAAAATAAATAAAACAAAAAATCGAAAACCTAACAATGACTTACAGCGAGTGCCAAAACCGTTTCCCCATTTCCGAATCGAGCAACCGTCAACTAGCACCGCAAACTCTAGCCCTACACAAATATACAAAGTACTTCGAGCGAAACACGTCAAGCTAAAACATTCCTTTTTTTTTTCTAGAGCGTCCTAAACAAAACAAAAACATACTTAAGCGAACGTTAATGCCAACGTATCGAATAAATGTGTGCTCATCCATCACAACTGAAGCCGACTGTCACACTTCGTTTAGTTTTGTACCAATTTTTGTATTAGAGAGAGTGAGAGAATTAGTTTACGATTTATCACTCATCCGTGGTTCTAGTTTGTTTGTTTGGACTCAGTGTAAAGATTTATTATCTATTCAATTTATTACGTTCTCGGTTGGCTTAATTTGTGAATGTGAGTATATTCGAATGTTTAATGAAAATTGATGCATCAAACGTTATAACAAGTGTTACCAGTAGATAACAAGCGACCTTAACCAATCATTTTCTTTACTCTGTTTCGTACATTGGTGTCCGAGTGTGATAGCGCTTGGATTGCTTTAGATGGGTCTAGCTAACTAAGATGCAACCCGCCTCACAAAAAAACAAACCCTTTGAATTCACTAAGTTAGGCAACGTAATTTTTTTCTGCCATCATGTCTTACTACCCTTTAGGGCTATTGACATATAAACTGGATACAATAATGTGCTAGGGATGAGGAAGTTTTATTTTATCCACATCATGATATCAACATTATTACTATTAGCACCGCGTCTTACTATCCCGTTCGGGTTATACACACTTACGCTAATGTGTAATGGTAGGGTGATTGTGAGATGAAGTGGAGGACCTACAGTTTAACGTAGGATCCGAACCACGGTGGAGACCTGGCATTCCACACATTCACAAGTCGTGATTAATACACGTTTTGTCCCTGACAAGACTTGTATTAATCACGAAGGGTTGGAAGGGTTTGGCAATCAGATAAATCTGTGCCGGGACCGAGGCTTGAACCCCGGACCCCCAACACAGAAGTCTAACACCTTATACCACCAGGTCACCTGTGATATCAACAGTTATTAAATATGTCATGATCATATTGGCATTAGATGAGCAACTTTTTAAAAGCAAAGAAGTGTAATTAAATTTTAGGATACTTTTGACAAATATTCAAGAACTATTGATTTTACCATGTGAAGAAAATTAAACTTTATATTTTTTATTAAAGCAATATTTTATTTGTTTTGACCATAAAAGGCTGCAAAAATACTGACCTGAGCTCGTGCTCACTACATCCATACCATGAGAACTTGAAATGAAAATATCCAAGTACAGTGAACCTAATACGATCTCATCTAACGGAAATGTTCTTTTTAAATAGTATTCTCATTACTAAGAGCACACTTCACTAAATAAACTCCTTCTG
>CABFOV010000839.1:137436-153205 GCA_902141375.1 Timema poppense | reverse complement strand
CTCCCCCCCCCTGACCTTATTTGATAGGAAAATCGTTGCCACTTTGTCTAGGTTAACAGTATGCAGTATTTTATGGCATGCATAGCCTAGCTGCATGGCAAGACAAGCCATTTCTATGTCATTGTTAACCTATATATGACTTCAGTTGCCAATATAGCCTAAACCTCTGTTCCCCATTTGACAAAATATTTGCGGGTTGGGGGGAATTTCCCAAATCCCCAAAAATGCCATGATGCCGGAGAAAGAATCTTATTTCACTTATAAAATTTACTTTAGCGAAGTCATAGCATTGGTGTTTAGAACAAGATAAATTGAGCTTGATAGGAAGATACAAACAGTTGCTACGCAAACCAATGTTTCAAGGATAAATAAAAGGTGGGCTGGGGGTGTAAGATACGCGATCAAAATTGGTTATTTCTTCAGTTGATTTTTTATTGTTCAAAAATGTCTACTATTTAAATATTACAGTTTAATCTTAAATAAATTGTACGGAACTTCGCACGGACTTTCTCACTCTATTGTTTAAAAATAGAGATATTTACTCAAAACTCGTAATAAATGTGAAACGAAATAATATACCCTGGCAAACACACGAATAAATTGCACTATACTTGTACAAAACTTTTTTTAGTCCTTGTTTTAAATTTAATAATATTATTTTTAATGAATTAATGTCCTTTATTGTATGGTATACAGATAAAAAAAAGATCAATATTGGGTTCATAAGGGTCAACATTTCGTATTAAAATTTCAACTTCCTGTTAAAATATTCTATATTTTATTAGGTGTTGCAAATCTTCATGCCATCGCATTGCTATTAAAGTTCTAATTTATACATTTTGACCAATAAAAATCGTAAAGATTGACTATTGAGTCTAAAATGGAGATATATCATTGTTGTACATACATTTCTCCTAAGAGGTTTAAGGAAAAACATCAAACTTTTTGAGAAACTTATATTTAACTATTCTATGGCATTGGAGAATTATTGCGTTTAAACTTAAGTAATATCTCTTTACAACTAAAGCTCACAAAGTTGTATTAATATATTGGACAATATTTCAGAAATTGTTGGATTTATAAAAATATCTTTCATATGAAAGTTTTTTATTTGTAATAGAACTACAATTTTGCAATGAAAAGTTATTTAGTACTTCAAATAGTTGCGGAGATACCGAGGTTTCTGCTTATGTAAAGTAGCCTAAAATTCATTTTCATGGGAAAATGAAAATATCCAGTTTATTTATAATCTTAATCAACGCCCCGATAAGAGATTTAATCAAAATTGTTAGGGCCAATTTTGAGAAAATCGAAATTTTCTCTTTACGCCCTTTACCAAGTTATCTCTTAATTTTAAGTTTAAACAGACACACAGATAGACGGCATTGCAAAGACCACTTTTAGGGTCTGACAATGAGAGGGTTATGAAACGTCGACATCCGTTAACATTTCAGGTTAGATTTCTTTTTTTACTGTCACAATACCTTACCTTTTGTGTTCGAAACGTTAATATATATATTTTTTAATACAACCAATAAATTTCAAGCTATACTCAAAATATATATTGATATATTGATATTTATGGATTTTATTAAAATTATGATTCAAATAAATTATTTGTATTTTAATTAGACCTACATATTTGTACTGATATGTAATTTCATATCTTAAATAGTTTAGGAAACATTATAAAAATGGATAATTTACGCATCAGACCAGAGCCATAAAAGTCAATTTGCCGAAATATTGAGTGGCCATTTTGTTTAAAATATATATACATGATTAGAAATGAAATTTAATCAAAATCNGTTTAAAATATATATACATGATTAGAAATGAAATTTAATCAAAATCGTTGGCGCCGATTTTGAGAAAATCGACTTTTTCTCTTTTTTCCCTTCAGTAAGCTTGCCTTAATTTTAGGGTTAGATATCCAAATACAAAAACCCATGGGGCAACCAACCCTATGAAAACCCTAAATACCAAGTTTTAGCCTGATCGGTAAAATAGTTTAGGCTCTAGTTGGAGGTACAGCCAATGGAAATTCAAAAACAACTTTTTTGGATTCGGGGGATCATGAAACGACGACAATCATCAAAATCTGGAGTTCAATTTTTTTTGACGATCGCAATACTTTCTCTATCTGTGAGATAGCGAGAAAGTAAAAATCACAGATATTTAAGTATTTTGAATACCATGAATTAAATTTCCCGTGTTAGTCCAGGTTTTTTCCATATACCAAAATTTCCCGGTGCTTCCCCAGTTCATGGAAATCTCCGCCCTCAATATTCCATTACTTGAATAAAATATACTTTCTCTAATTCTACCTTCATCCTCCATATTACATTGGTGTAAATAAGTGAATAGTTGAGACAGCTTATAAGGCGAAGGGCACAGAAGCAAACAACTAATATATTTTATTCAAATATATTTTAAAAAATTTTAAAAAACTTTTCATAATTATTTAGGTAAAAGGTCTCACAGTAAAATTAGTGATTTGTTTACCGTAAGCATTTTAAAGCATAATTATTAGGAAAAGGGTCAATGGAATGCAGACATAAAGTCCCTCTTATTCTAAAGTACAGTAGCCTCGTGACTTCTTGGTGCTGACTGACAGCTCACAGCTGAATTCTGACAGTCAACATTTAGGTACAAACCTAAATTTTGACCGTCAAAAGTGACAGCTGCTAAAAACATGTTTTTGCAGACCATATGGTTAAGCGTAGGAATACCTATTTTGGTATGGTAGCTTTCCAAACTGTTAGCTGTCAGCTGTGCACTGTCAGTTAGCATCAAAGAAGCCATGGGGATACTGTAGGTCCATTTTAAGCTGGTTAACGCCCTCCTTTAATCCCACATCGGGAATATAATATAGTTCAACTGAAATAGAAAAACATAGTACCAAGTAGTTCTATTGCTAAAGGGAATTTCAAATGGAAATGTTTTGAAGTCTTACTAGTCTCAAACGCTGACGTGCTAGGATTATGATTTTTCCATTATAAATAAAAGTGCATTCTGGCAGATGGGAAAAGTAACAAAATGTTAATATTTTAAACAGTAAAAAAAGTACATAAAACAAAAAATAGTCTAGAAAAGATTTTTAAATCTAATTAAAAACTAAATTATAATGGCAAACCTGTCTATAATACCGCCTACTAGATCAACCACGATAATATGTAACTATTTTTATGCTGGCATGATCAAAGGGTCCAATGATTGATAAAAAAAAAAGTGGAGCATTTTTTTAGTTGTTTGAACAAATGTATCTCCTTTTAAAGTTTTTTAATATAGATTCTACACATGGTAAAATATCCCATTTATAAATTGCTTTTCAACAATGCACCAAGCATTGAATTACAAACCATTAAACTTTTATCCAGATTAATTCATTCACAGTAAGCGAGATGATGGCAATAGGGAAGACTTTCAATTAATATGGTATTCCATGACATTAGGAACTTGAAAGTTCATTTCTGTACTTAGAAAAGTGAGCTACCTATGTCTATCTTGAACTGGTTCAATTCAGTCCACCTCCATATCTGGACCTTGTTTATCCAGTACACCTCACTATAGCCTATCCATATCTTGAGCTGGTTCTATCCAGTCCACTTCATTACACCCTATCCATATCTTGAGCTGGTTCTATCCAGTCCACTTCATTACACCCTATACATATCATGAGCTAGTTATACCCAGTCCATTTCATTAAACCCCATCTCTTTCAGGTTCATTCTAATGTTATCCTCCTATCTACGTCTTGATCTTCCCAATGGTCTCTTCTCATTGGGTTTGCCAGTCAATACCCTGAACAAGGTTCTAGACTCTCCCATTCGCGTTAAATGTCTTGCCCACCGTAATCTATGCGACTTTATTATCCTAACAATGTATTGTGATGGGTACATGGTGTGTAACTCATCATTACGTAGCCTCCTTCACTCCTCGGTATCTTTCATCCCTTTTTGGAACAAATATCTTTGTAACCACTTTGTTTCTGAACACACTAAATTTGTTTTCATCATGTAGTGTAAGAGACCACGTTTCACACCCACAGAGAACAACCTGTAGAATTGTTTAGTATATTCTGAGTTCTAAAATACCATAAAAATGTAACAGTCCACATTGTGGGCGCATGGGCCTAGTTATCAATCTCGTATTATCTTATTTACTGGTGACGTGGAAGTTAAAATATAAATATCAGCCGTTTACAAAGGGAATTTTATTCCTAAGCAGTTTCCCACGTGATGGCTGAAAGATTTCCTCGAAATTATATTTTACTCATTCCTACGCCATTAGCGTAAATATGCGAATAGCGCGGGCAGGTAGGATCACGTTGTGAACTTACGCATACAGAGGCATTTGTAAATGGATTATATATATCCAACTTAAGGGATTGTCTTGGGTTATTTTCCCAATTTCTTGACATATTTTGTTTTTAAAAATCAAAATCATTGAGTACATAGAACGGATACCTATAAATTGTACATAAAGAAGATAATATTTAAATAAATAATTTAACTTCAAGAAAAAAATGGAGAAAATGAATTTATAAAAAAAATTTTTTTTAAATTGAATTAATGAAGCCTCATTAACTGTTTAATATTGTTTTAATGTTAATCATCATTTTTCTTAAAATTTACCTAAAATTTATTTTTAATCTAAAATATAAAATTGCTTTAGTCAGATGTAAATTTAGAATAAATCTGGTTGAAAATAAATTTTAACTAGATTCAATATGAAAATGAAGCTCGTCCGATGAAGCTTGGGCACGTGGAAATAATTTATTTCGTCTTGCACTAAAAAGCAAAATTCAAAAAAGCACTTTACCTAGTACATGCATGCACGAGTTGTGGAAAGTCATTCAATCTACCAATTTGGTCCCTTTAGTAAAGAGGCTTTTTTTTAGGGAAAAGAACAATTCATTGCCCCTCTTTATCTGTCTCCCCCCCTCTCCAACCACTCATTTGACCCGTCCTCCCTTCCCCTTCATGCCAGCTGTCACCCGCCCGATCCAGTAGCAATGTGGTCATGGATAAATGGTGACCATTGAAACTTGGGAGTCTCAACTTCCCGTTGATCCAGTTTGAGAGTATCACGTGACCATTGATTTTTAATCACTGTTTTAATATTAGAACGTTTCCTGCAGGGTTAGAGGCAGAGCCATCAGGTCTTATTCCGACACAGCGGGACGGTTTAAGGGTGTTCCACCTTTAATTCACCAAATATGGAGCTCTCAACCACTTTTTGTTAACGAATAGTAGAAGAGATTCTTAAAATTCGCCACTATCATGTATATTATGTAATGTTACTAAAAGTCAAAAGTGACATTTGAGCATACGTGGAAAAAATATGACTTCGGTTCATTTTGCATCGGACTATCTTTATCATATTTTTATCGACAAGTCTTACTACACATTCAGGTTATACGCTTATGTACTAATAACTGATGGTTTTTAGGGATTAAAAAAGTTATATTTATATGGAGTGTACCCGTATTTGAGTGAAGGGAATGTTGAAAACCATTTTAGAAAATAAACCTTAGCACACCCAACCGGTATCTGAACCTCAATTTCGCGTTAATTGGCAGTCTTGTATAATGCGAGAGTAGCACCCTAGACGATGCAAACATCTGAGAGACTGACTAGCTTTATTGTCATTACTTTGTGTCTTACTACACGTCTGTGCTATACAAATGTAACTGAACTATTGAGGAAGGGAGAATTAAAATGAAATGTACCCACTATTGTGTAATGAGAGAGTGGGAAACCCGTTTTTAAAAATACTATTTTTTATATAAAAACAATATTGTAAGATAATCTGCGTCCACCCATGTAAACCAGAAATAAAAATACTATTACATAAAAACCCTTAAATTCATTTTCTAAAATTTAATATTTACTGCCAATTATTTATTTGCTAATACAGTATAGTCTCAGAAACTCGACATAATGTGGACTGAGACGGTGTCGATTATTGAAAGGTCAAGTTTTACGAACGAACTTGCATAAAATGCATGTTTACAATGACTTGTTTACTAAACAAAGATGAATCACAGTACAGTATCGAATATTGTAGGTACAGTTGTACTGTACTGTGTTATTGTACGTTACAGTAACACTAATATACGCACAATACAATATATTAAGTTATTATATAATGGTGTAAATACAGAAATGCAGTACAATACTGTACATATAATATTGTATTGATTAAAATAACACATTACTTAATTGGAAAACTAACAAACATAGAACTTTAAAAAAAATCACAGTGCGACAGTTCCACTCGAGTTACACAAACAAAATGTGAGGTTATACAGTTTAATGGACTTGGATTGTGATGACTGGCGCCAACAACTGTGTGCACGTGCGCGTGTCGAGTTACACAGAGTGTCGAGTTAGTTATCGAATGTTGAGTTTCCAAGACTCTACTGTAGAGTAAAAGTTTAGAGTTAAAATTAAACTTGAGCTAGGAATTAATAGGATACTTTATGATTGAGCGATATTAAAATAGTTAAAATTATTTTTATTTGTTAATAGCATTAATTGAATAATGTTATAGGCCTATATAAAATATATAGAGCTGCATGGTACGAGCTCAAAAGAAACCGAGCTATACAGACCGAGTGGCCACTGCCGTTAGGAGTGATAGTGCCAACATTTACGAATAGAAGGTGTCATGACGTCAACACAACGCACCCTCCAGCCATTAATCTCATTTTTATAAACCGCAGCTGCCACCTCTTTATTAAAATAGCTCTTAATTTATCTTAACGAGACTGAGTTTTACCCCAGCCCAGACAAACTGCTTTACAGATAAAGTTTTAGAAGTGCCAGGAATCGAGACTGGGACCTCTGCATCTGTAGTCACAAATTCTTACCACTAGATCACAGGAGGAGGAGGTCAATAAAGCTATATATTTTAATAAATTAAAGCTATAATTTAGTTAAGTAACTTTACAACTAGTCATGTGCAAAATTGAGTAGGTTTAAGAGATGAATTAAAAAAAAAAATTGGTCTTAGACTTTTATTATTATTATTTGCGATCGATAGGACGGCTTAACTTCCCTTTCTCCTTCTTCCGTGGTGTGGCGACCCTCATTGAAAGGAACCAATCCTCTTTGTTAACATTGTAATTGAAAAGGCGAGACCAATATAATGATGCCATTTCGTAAGTGTCGGTGGAAGGGAGGAACGCACAGAGGAACATAGGGGGAGGGGGAGAGGTAGGAGGGGCGCTCCCGATTGTGACGTTTAACATTCCAGAACAATTTATTATGCGTTAGGAAAGTTAATTTATTGACATAATGGAGGAAGAGATATCATCCTGGTTTTCAATATATGATAGCTCATTTCTAAATGGAAAGGGGGAAGGGGAGGGGGAGATTAACCTAGTTTTTATATTTATAAATCCATTTTATTTTTCGCCCAGGGCAAATAACACGAATTCTTACCCCGGGTAGTCATTAATTGAATATATACAAATATTGGATTTTTTATATTTGTTGAAATTTGAATATTAATACGAAGGTAGCAACATTTTATTAAAACATATTTTATTTAAATGATTCCTGTGTAAAATATTACAATCATAATATAGTGAGCTTTGTTTAGTTAACTAGTGATATCTTGCCAGAAAATTTTATGTAATTGAGATATAACTGATTTATAAGCCTCATCGCAGTGAGTCCAATTTTCCCAGAAATAGCTCGTATGACAAAAAAGATAATATATCTAATTTCACATATTCAAACGCCAAATCATGTTAGCCACAGTTGTCATGTTTGATCTAAGCTAGCAATTCCTAAAAGATCTCAGTATTATTATAGTAAAATGTTATCATTGCTCATTGCAATTATTTTTTTTAGATTTTCTAAGAGCTTCTTTCTGGCGTGTTGGTGCACCGCCTTACCCCCTAGTTGTAGTGTAATGGTCAACAGACTGAGGTGACCTGGTGATCTAGGGGTAAGGTGTCGGGACTTCTTTGCTGTATTCCGGGGTTCAATCCTCGGTCCTGGCACAGATTTATCTGATTACCAAACCCTTCCTTCACCTCTGACAAGACATCTTGTGAATGTGAGGAATGCCAGGCCTCCAACGTGGATCGGATCCCACATTAAACTGTAGGTCCTCCATTTCATCTCACAGTCACCCTACCATTACACATTAGCGTAAGTGCGCATAACCCGAACGGGTAGTAAGACGTGGTGCTAATAATAATAATAATAATAATAATAATAATAAAAATAAAAATAATAACAACAACAGTACACTGGCCGGCAAGGGAGTCTCTATGGTGGAGATACTGGTTTGTTGGAACAGTGCAAGCCGACTCAGGGTAAGTCTGAGCAGCGGTTGTACTTGTGGAATACTGACTAAAATGTGCTGACACCGATCGGTACAGCATCCTTACCGTAAACAAGAGATACTGTCATGGGTACGAGTACGATCAAGGTTAGTAACCGGGCCTACTCTATTCAAAATTACAACAATAAACTCTGAAAAAAAAAAGGTATCTGATGAATTCTTCCTACCAAAATCCTACTAGACAGTAAAAGTATAGGGCCTACTTCTTAAATATACTTCACATTATGACTGGAATTCTAACCAAACAAACAAAATAGTCGATATCGCATTCAAGACTAGGTTCAGGAATGAGACTCAAAGATGTGTAAATAACTTAATATCTAAGAAATATTTAATTCTATATTACAGTTAAGGTCCCAAAATATGGCCATATTTTCAGTCCCACTCGAGGAGAGTTACATTTCCTGATCCAAATTGAAATTTGAAATTGATTTATCTATGCAACAACTCAACAAATGTTAAATATCAAGCTTCTTCTAAAAACAATTTTTTTAAATAAATATCAGAGAATACTTAGTAATCACCTGTTGGTAGGTCTAATTTTTAAATATTGGAGTCAAAATTGATGGTTACCGCTAGATTTGCCTGCAACAGTGATATTTTCGTTATAAAACAGTAAAGTGGCTTAGAAGGGTCTTCTTAGATAGCCGAGATATCGCCAATCAAATATTACGCTTAGGTTAAATACTGATAAAAATTCTTTCAACAGAGTTTGGTTTTCAATGGAATGAATACAAAACTATTTTCTATGACCCCATACACATATAAATTTGTAAATATAGAAAAAGTTGACATTTTACACTTTGAAAAGTCCAAAAACACACACATTTGATTTATAATTAAAACATAAAGGCCTGGGAAACGAAAGGTAACTAATATATGAGCGAAGAATATACCTTTGTGAATCGAATGATGTAATTTAATATGGTGATCACAATATGAATTGTTTTTTCATTTGCATTTTTCTACTCTCCTGTTTGTTTTGTTTCTGACGGACAGTCTCACACGGGGATGTTATAAAACCATTTGGTTCCCGGCGTTTATTAATTTTTGCTAAACTATTCTAACAATTCTAACAATTCTGGCAATTATTTCAATGTAAAATATAATTATTTTCTGAGAAGGGGTGATGTTATTTCCCCTATTCTTCCTCTTTTCACTAATGTTTAGAGACAAAAACACAAATAATTTGCATTTACTGTTGTAAATATTGCATATATTGTTCCTATATCCGAATCACTGCCAGTAAAAGATTAACAAAATACACACAGTTGCTATAATATTTCACTCAACAGAAAATGAGATACATGTAATATAGAATTTTGTCAAGATGGCATTTCAAATCTATTTATTTTGTGTATAGGTTTTTAGATAATGAATGGACGGTACAAGGAACTCACTAATTAATTTTGTGGAAATTCACCCTAAAATAAATTTCTGCATACCTAAAAGAAGGAGGCAGGAAATAAGGTTGGGCGTAGTGGTTTTAAGGACTTAAGGGTTCTAGAAAAGGGAGGGTTGGTTTTACGAAAACTGTCTTTTAATTAAGACACGAGGGAGGGGCGTTTGTCGGTGGTGCAGAAAATGTGAATGGTGTGTAGGGGAGCGGGTTGAGGGGGGGATCCGTTGATGCTGCATGCACCTTCTGTTTGACAAGTCACTGACTTGCAGGGTTAAAGGGGAAGATAAATTAACAGGGAAAGGTTGAAATGTGGCTGTTGAGAAAACTGTTGTGTTTAGGGAAGATTGGTGGGTGCATTAAATAGTACCACATACAGCTCTATAATTTGAGAATACCCATGAAGAGACTAGTTGAAATTAGTTTACTCACGTGGAAATAATGCGTAGGATAGTGTGCTGTAGGTGCAAATAAGCTCTTAGATGGAATATATTAAATGAAACACCAGAGTTATACAATACTTATTTATAATATTTTAACTACGGAACAATTATTAATGTATTAAATATCCTGAATTTGTTTATCAATATTTTAATTTACGATTTCAGAGTGTAATGCTACTTCCTCAATTGTGTAAGCCCACAAGTGAGCTATACTGACAAAGCGGCCACCACCATTAGTGTTTATTTAAGCTAGGATTATTATGATTTTGCATATTTTTTTTTTGGTAAGCCTAAAATGTTCTTCAAGTGTATACAAATGTATTTCATAAGAAACTAAGCTGATTTAAGTAGCTATATTAGAGAATATTTTAGCATTTTCCCCATGTTTTAACATGGTAGGGCATATTCACAAGTTTTTCGGTACTAAAAAGGCATTTTTTGCTATTTTTCAGTTATTATTTTGCGTATTTTTTTATTTTCAATATAAATGACATTCTCGTATAATTTTCCCTGAAGCCAGAAGCAAAAATTAGAAAATATAAATGGTAAGGAACTCCGCAAGGATTTATTGCTCTTTTATTTAAAAATGGAGATATTTACACAAAACTCGTAATATATGTGAAATGAAATAATATACACTATAAAACCTAAGCATGAATAGCACTATAATTACATAAAACTTTTTTAAGTCCCGGTTTTAAATTTTATAGCTTTATTTTAAAAGAATGTCCTCATTTGTATGTTTGGACCAATAAAAATTATTGATTTTGGGTCCACAAAGGTCAAAACTTCAAAATAAAATTTCGAAATCCGGTTAAAAATTTAACATTTTATTAGGTGTTTCACATCTTCTGGTAAACGTATTGTTATTCAATTCCTCATTTATAGATTTTTACCAATATAAAATGTAAATATTGACTATAGAGTCTAAAATGAAGGAGATATATCATTGTTGTACAAACATTTCTCTTGGGAGGTTAAAAGAAAAATAAACTTTTTGAGAAACTTACTTATATTTAATTACTCTATAGCATTACAGAATTATTGCGTTAAAACATAAGTATTATTTCTTTAAAACTAAAGCCCACAAAGATATATTTATATATTTTCCAAATCTCAGAAAATTTTGATTATATAAAAATATATTTCTAGTAATAGTTTATTATTTTTAATAGTACTACAATTTTACAATGATAAGTTACTTAGTATGTCAAATATTTGTGGAAATACAGTAATTTTCACTTCTGTAAAGTAAACTTAAATTAATTTTCATAGGGAAATGGAAATATCCATTTTATTCATAATCTTAATCAACGCATAGATACGAATTTTAATCAAAATCGTTAGAGCCGATTTTGAGAAAATCGTATTTTTCTCGTTTCTCTTTTTATTAATATGCTTTTTTTTTAGGGAGACACACAGACGGCATTACAAAAAACCCTTTTTAGGTTTCGGGAGGTAATGAGACGTTGAAATCCATCAACATTTCGTTTTTTTTACGGTCGCAATACTCTAGCTTTAATGTTCATAAAGTTTATATATATATATATAAAATTGAGCATAGTTTGAAAGTTATAGGTTTTATAAAAATATGTTACAAATAAAATATTTGTATTATAAATAGACCTACATATTTGCAATGAAAAGTAATTTCATTTCTCAAAGATTTACTGAGATAAGATAAATCATAAGAATTTACGCATTAGACCAGAACCCTTAAATTCATTTCGCCGAAATATTGAGGTAGCCATTTTGATTGGAATATTGATTGATGCTCATTAAAGAAATTTAGTCAAAATCGTTAGAGCCGATTTCCAGAAAATCAACTTTTTCTCTTTTTGCCCATCAGTAAGCTACCCTTAAATTTAGGGTTAAATATCCAATTCCAAAAATCCCTCGGGGCAACCCTATGAAAACCCTAGATACCAATTTTATCCCGATTAGTAAAATAGTTTAGGCTCTAGTTGGAGGTAATGACAGACGGAAAAAAACACTTTTGAATTCGGGGGTCTTGAAACGTCGAGAGTAATCAAAATCTCGTGTTAAATTTTTTTTGACGATCACAATACTTTCTCTAGCTGTAAGATAGCGAGAAAGTAAAAAAGGGGGGAGTGCTTGTGTTTAGAACATCTGTACATGCATTACAGCAAACAATAATTACACCCCTCCTCTGTTTTATTTTATATGGCATATTTTTTGCTTACATAGTTTCAGTGTGGCATTTAAACTGTAAAAAGTTAAAAGTTAAGTTGTATTTTTCTCCTCTCTTATAGGACATGTTTTTAAGCAATTCATTTTTAGTTTTCGACAAAAACTATAAAAAAATTAAGTGGTTTTATATGTATTGTTAGTAAAATTGTTTGGTAAAATAAAGAATTTCCGTTGACACAGAAACAGTCAACTAAATTATATTATTTAGATTTTTTTTTGTTTTATGCATCCATTCTTTTCTTGTTTAATGTTGAAAGAAAAAAAATGTAAATTTTATTGGTATATTTTTTGTTTTAAAGGGCATATTTTTAGGTTTTTTTTATGTAAAATGAATTTTTTATAAAGCTTTTTCTATCAATTTTTAGGACATAAGAACCCTAGCCATAGTGATTATAGTGCCAACATTTGCGGATAAAGGCATCATGTTGTCAGCACAACGAACACACTGGCCGTTAATATCATTTTTCTAAACTGGAGCTGCTACTTATTAATTCAAGTCTTCATGAGGCCGAGTTCAACCCCGTTCCAGACCCACTGTATTACAGATATATTTTGGAAGTGAACCCGGGACCTCTGGATCTGTAGCCAAGAGCTATATCTACTAAACTAAAGAGGAGGTATATATCTACTTACACAAAACTAATTTTAAAGGAAATGGTTATATTGCTAACAATAAAAAACAAGTGCAAAAAAAATCTAAAGCTGCAAATGGAGGGATGAGAAATGTGAGGAAATATCAACTGTAAAACCAATCTCATAATTCCCAGAAATTATTTTAATAAAAACTCAAATTATTTAACGTACTACTGATAGCACTGAAGATATGACAATTGTAGTCTTAGGACTAAATTTTATGTCCGGGCCAATGACCTTTTTTTTTAAAAGGTACTGTACATGGCTATACACCTTAAAATAAAATTAATTCATCTGGTAGCTGCACTTTTTCTTTTCTTAATGTGTAAACTGAGATTTTTCCCATTAAGTCCAATCAAGTTGAAATATTATTAGTAATATACTGTGGACGCATTTTATTGGGATATCGTGAATTTCAAAACTTGATTTGAACCAATGAGTCTATGTTTGTTTTGTATAACAATATATTAAACACTTAATAACATCGCTTTGTTTTTATAATTGAATAAAATTTCTAGTCTAACTAAAGGGTTTGGAATTATAGTCTTAAGTTAAAGTAAATGCACCCGCATTTGCATGGAGGGAGAGTGGAAAATCATTTAGGAAAACTAACTTCAGTGCACAAGACTGTGATCGAGCCCCGATCTCCCCGTCCTCGGCAATCTAGTTCAACATTATATTAGCGCGTTAGACCATGCGGAAATCGAAGCGGGTGTTTAATTTTAAATTTAACAATATATTTACACTTTAGTGGTATTTCTTGATGTATTTTTTTCTACCCATGCCCAACCCACAAACTAGAGGGCCACCCCTATCAGCTATCTACGACTGATTATTCAATATATTCGCAGCTACCCTTCATATCTGAAGGTCGTATCCTCAATCCGCAACCTGGGGACGTACTGTGCCATGGATGACACATCTAAAATTAATATAAGCCTATATTATAATTTTACACGATTTTTAGGTTTGAAATTGTAAGAAATATCCCTTAAAAGAGAAATATAATAAATACCTTAGAGTCATAAATGACCAAACTAAAAATTACTAGATTTAACTATTAATTTAAAATAATTAATTCACTGTCGTTTTCATATCTTCCACTCCTAAATCATTTTAATATGTCTTTTGTTTGGAAACATTAATGGTTGCCTATTTCTTATTTTTCATTCTTTTCGTGAAAATAAAAGCAATTAGAAGGTATTCTAATTATGAAAATAATACCTCTACATGTATTGATCATTGGGATTTAGACAAGGAGGAAATTTTGACAGATTTAAAAATTACTAAAAGGGTTTTCATGTATTTATACGTAGATTCATGTGATATGAAACTGTCAATTTTTATACAGTAGACCAATACATATCACTGGCGTGCCTTGACCATATTATAGCTTGATGGAGGTGGGGTCTGGATATTGACCAAGCTCACACCCTTCCTTTTATTTTAGACCAGAAATCTTATATTCATATTGTATTAATCACACCACAAAGACTTAAAACCAATAAAAAATAATCTTGGATATCTTAGATGACAATAATCATAATAATAAACGAAATATTGTATTTACAAATAACGTTATATTTTAGTTAAGCCCAACGCCCCACTATCGATTCTGGTTGTACACCAACAAATAATTAGTGTAGTTATTACAAATATAATTTATTAAATGGTTGAAATATGGCTGAGTTATACCAAACACTATAAAACTTACTATCACTTACTACCAAATATAAATTGTGTTCACATACACGAACGACGTTTAAATGGCACTACGCTTTTGAACTTTTCACTCACTAAATCGACGCTCACTTTTTGTCGGAGTTAGATCTATGGAAGCATCAAATTAATCAGGTGACTCTGGATCAATGTAGACATTAGCTTACTCTTTACGTGAGTCAGTTCACACAAGTTTGATCTTTATTGGTTTGTTTTAACAGCCGTCGCCTGAGCATCAAGATACCTGTTTTTATTTAAATGCTGGGATCTAGATTTGATTTTTTTTTCACACACCATTAAAATTTCTTTATACGCATCACTGAAATATGCATTATCCAAATGGTTGAACCCTGATTCCGTCCACAAGAACATGACTTAGTAAAGCTATTAAATTGATAATTTAGAATTTTATTTATCACTTTGGGAAGCTCCACCAGAATGCCTTTTTCCCTTAAGATTTTAATTCTGGTTTTATATAACTTTCCTTTTGTTTTCCTTAACAAACGTTATTTATTTAAACTTAGCATACCTATATTGTCATTGCTAAGAATTTTCAGGTGTTTATCTTTACTATATGTATGTTATTCAAAATACTTTAAAAAAAACTGCGCGTTGATCTGAGATACCCTGTATGGATCTATAATTTTAATATACTGCTCCAAAAAAGTAAAAAAGTCACTATTGTAAATTAGTTAAACGCAAGAAAAGACCAATTCAAGAATCAAGCAATGAAACAAGCAATTAATATAAAATATAACAAGTAACCATTCAATTCATATTATAAGCATCAAAATTTACTGGTATCATCGACTTCCAGCTCAACAGGGACTTTTAATTTGATATATATAAAATATTGAAAATTGCTTGTGCGTCGGTAGGTATAAGTCGCTATAGGACCACAAAACATTTCACGGATATATTTTTATTGACATCAATGGGGTGGACATACGTGCAGTGGGCGAAACCTTTTTAGTGTGTGTGGGGGGGCGAGGGGGGGGGG
>CABFOV010000839.1:124769-137415 GCA_902141375.1 Timema poppense | reverse complement strand
GGGGGGGGGGTATGAGGTAGAGGAGATTTAGAAAAAGTAAAGTGGTTTTTTAGGGGCTTGACCTCTCAAGCCTAAAGGAGAGGAAAAATTGCCCTTAGCCCGGAAAATATTTGAAAATTGGATTTCCCTAGAAGATAGTCGAAAGGGCCTTTACCTCTAAAGATGTAGGAATTTGGATATCCCTACGAGTAATTTGGAGTTCTCCTCGCCTAAAAGGAATTTAAAATTAAAGGTATCTAGAAATTATTTGAATCAGTCCTTTCCTGAATAACATTATAAAATTATATACTTCTAGAACCATAGTTAGCAACCCTTTTTTTTTGCCTCAATAAACTAAAATATTTATCAAAGGTCCCGCGATCACCCTTACTTTCTCCATTATACTTAAAACATTTTTCTAACCATATTTGTTTTATTTCCTAAAATACTTATGTGCCCACTCTTCTAGAATTAAATATGTAATATATATAATGTAAATTTTTATGTTAAATCTACGTTTCTTCATCGTAGGGCTAAGATAATTTTTTATTCATATAAGGATTAAAAAAACTTCTTTCTGCAGTAGCTGATGTTGCTTGTATCACTATCAGAGCTTTCAAAATATCTTCAGTGTGTGCTCCAAGCACATTTTATTTTTACTATGTTAACTTGGTGTGAACTTTCTATCTTGCTTCAGCAAGATCTTTACATTATTTAAATGTTTTACTATAATTTTTTTTGTGGGGAAGGGTGGTAAAAATGATACTTTCCACCCCCTTCTATTTTTCCTGGGCCACTGTTCATACCAAGCCGTTTTCGAGGAGCAGGTTGAACCGGACGCATGACGTCACAGAGTGACCAGCCGACTGCCTTTCCAGCCATATAACTCAATGTTTCATTGCGGATAGCTCGACTCGATTTTAATTTAATTAAAATCACTTAACTAATAGGGCAGCTGTATATACTAAATAATACACATCCCCAAATTAAAATAGTTAATAATTTCTCAATCTTACAGTGTATGTACACTACATAATAATTATAGTGTATAGTGACGTTTGAAATGTTTAATTTAAAATGTTTATTTAATAAAGCGACAAAAACGTTTTATAATATTAGTTATGATTATTTGCATACTTAAAGTGTGAAATATGATAAACAAGAAAGCACAGTAGTTAATAACATTAAATAACATATTTCTTTAGCTGCACCCGTCCAAGCTATTCTCATATTTACACCTTTTATATTATTATTATTATTATTATTATTATTAGTACCACGTATTACTACCCGATCGAGCTACACGCACTTACGCTAATGTGTAGTGATAGGGTGATTGTGAGATTGAAATGGAGGACCTACAGTTTAACGTGGAATCCGAACCACGGTGGAGGCCTGTCATTCCACACATTCACAAGTTGTGATTAACACACGTCTTGTAAAAGGTGAAGGAAGAGTTTGGCAATCAGATAAATCTGTGCTGGGACCGAGGATTAAACCCCGGACCCCCAGCACAGAAGACCGACACCTGACCCCTAGATCACCAGGTCACCAAACCTCTTTTCTTCTTCGAGAGTTATTGAAAGTGGAGTATCTACATTATCTATGTAAAAAGATAATATATATAAAATCATATATAATCCAATAAAATCCAAATAAAAATCCAATAAAACTAAGAAATAAATAAATAAATATTATTTGAAATTATTAAAAGAATTAAACCATCTTCGGCAGTAGGCATTAAAATCTAGCTTTCAATGGGATACAGGCATCACCTTTAAAGATTTCTTGTAATCACATTTTTAATGTGTCCTGTATAAGATGACGGCTTATTGGCTGTTGGTCAAAATATTGAACATAGCAAAGGTAATACTGCTCCTCCCCTAGCAGAATATAGCTTTAGAAAAAGTGCAGACATTTTAACTAAACTTTATACATTTCTTTGTTTTTTATTTTGATTGAAATCATATTTCGGTTCATCACTCTAGAATTGTACAAGGGGAAAATCATTTGAAATTTATTATAATTGTTACATCTTCAAATATATTGATAAATTACTTTAAATAATGAGAAATACTTTTTTTTAGCACCACATCTTACTACCCTTTCAGGTTATACGCTCATGTACCAATTACGATAATGATTTGAAGGATTTGGAAGGTTATTTTGTAAGGAAGTGTACCAGCCCTTGCGTGGAAAGTCAATTTGGAAAAAAAAACAACCTCAGTACACCTGACAGATTCGAACCTTGATCTTCTCGTCATCGGCAATCTAGTCTACCGCGAGAGTAACATGTTATACCACATGGCCACCAAAGTGGGTAAAAACAAGGTTACATCCCTCACTTTCTACTTATCTTCATCTAAGCACTAGTATTAGTTCAAAGTCACCACCTACCACAGTAATTAAAATAACATTTAAAGTAACATTAAGGGGAGGGGGAGAGTAGCCAACCAAGCCCCCCTGTAAGCACATCTTTTATACCTACCAAATAGTAACAATAATTACAAAAAATATATTTTTAATAAATGTCCAAAGTTAAAATTTATTGAATGTTCTAAAAATAGCTTCATACTTGAATCCTACTATCAATATTAATGTGATTCCCTTACGTCCTTATTGCGCCTGCATATTATAGCTCTCCAGATCCGTAATGAGCCAAATCAGCCTCAATCTATAAACTACCTCCTCAAATCGTCAATGACTCGTCCTCTGCTCTTCAACTGTTCGTTTCCCTAATGACCAGTCATAGATGAATTAAATTTAAAAAGTAATTCCTATGATTTATCGCACCATCCCCTTATGTATTATTTCCTTTTTTATCTTAGTTTATCTGATTTCAACCTTTAGATTTATTTGATAGATATAATAGGACAAAAGATAAGTCATTATAATGTCATTAAAATACAAATATTAATTGACAATTTACGTCTAAAATGATTATGAATGAAAACAAATTTAACATAGAGTCGACTAATACTATTTAAAATTAGCTTTTTAAAATATCAACGATTGTTTCTATACATATACTTAAAATGCGTTTCTGAATAACAAAATAGATTATTAAAGCTCATTTCACATAAAAAAATATATTTTAATAGAAATATTGACTATATTCGATCTATTTTAAAAATGGGTTGCACTCACAAAACACAAAAGATATTCGAGAATAAATCCAATGACAATCCCACGTTTTTAGTTGATAGTAGATAGGTACTAATATTTCGATTAGTATCGACTAGAGATCCATTTTACTTTTCATCGTGTTTGTTTGAAATATCTGTGAATATTTTTCACTATCAGTTCCATACTCGTTAGCGATAAAAAATGTTATATATATTTAATATGTATACTCCTTTATTTGATATTTTGATATTAGTTAAAAAAAGATACTATCAAAAATTTAGGAACGAATAGATAACAGTGTAAGTTCTATCTATTTACCCTGAAAAGTAACATGCCAGTGCTTGGTTCTACTAAGATGTAACTTTAGTTATATCATAGGGACATAGTTTAATCATTCAATATATATTCAAAGTTTATTATGAAGCCTATTTATATAGTATACACATTTTTTTTGCACTCTAAATTGATATCTGTTTACTCGTTTATTAGTATTTTTATAGATAAATTGATAATATCTATCAAAATATGCGGATCACATGAGTTGCTTGAACCATGAATACGTAAAATGAGATTCAGTAATTTTTCCACCCATCAGTAATTCATGTGAAAACTCGACTGAAAAACTACTACCAACCAAAGTAAACTAGGTGTAATCGTTTAGTCAAAAACTGAAAGAAAAAAAAAGAGGGGAAATAAACTGTCATAAGCACCAAGTATCAGATTTCCCACTATTCCACAGATATAACTTTGGAAAAGTTGCAAACCTTCAAGAGTGCAACAATTTGTTAGCATATTACACGCCACGATAACATTACTTATCGTGTTTGTGTTTTACGATGAGAGTCATATCCGTCGTGTTCCAGACATAAACATTTCCCCAGTTTCATTCAATCTCTAAAACACCTGTATCATTCGAGAAAGCTCTGGTTGGCGCTTTACGACAGTCACCGCTTCCAACTATAACCTCCCCCCGAGCTATCAGCGCTGGCTGTTAATAACGTAAAACACAGGATACTCGCATTAACCCCCTCCCCCTTCCTCCCCTACCACAACTCTGGGCGGAAACTGTAATGGTGAGACCGGGATAAACTGGAATGGTGTTGATAATGTACCGTGCCGGGGAGAGGGGGAAAGGAAACCTACTAAAGTCTATTTAGGAGTGAAGTAGATATAATACAAAACACCGTACAGGGGCGTGACTCTCAACTAAGCAGTGTAATACACTACTAATACTGTCGCTAAAAGAGACTTCCGCTGAAGGTGTACCCGTGTTCTCAACTAGTATCCTAGTCGTGATTTATCTAAATACAAAACAAACAGGAAAATTAATGAGGGCTTACAATTATGAGATTTAAATATAGCATAGGCCTACATGTACCAACAATAAAATTTAGTCAATAACCAGGCATATAAACAGTTATATAGAGCTATATATTATTACCAAAATTAGCCATAATTTAATTTATGTTAAAATAAAAATAATCATAATAAGCAAATAATTAAATTAGGATTTGATTAAAACACTTTTTCAATGTAATAATTTTAGTAAAAAAAAAGTTTACACATTTAATTTCTTAAATAAATATAAAAATTGTATCTATAATAATCCACAAAATTGATGTAATCGTCTTTATTTGGCGACAGAGTCATATGCTTCCACTATAAATTTGGTTTTAACTGAGGGTTATTTTCGAAGTAATCGGTCGCAGTGTTTTTAAATGTTTTATTATATTTTTTTCTTGGCTTTGAAAAAAAAACTTAAGTGTTTGAGCCTGCAAGTTTTGATTTAATTTTAACGTAACAATTTAATTTTATGTTTTATTAGAAAACTACTTCGATTTATTAAACTTAAAATTCATAATTCTACAAAAGCAAATATTGTTGAAAGAATTTAACGATATTTTCACAGTTAAGAAGTTATTTTAGAGTTATAATTAATTAATTTTAAACTAGATTTTTTTACAATAATAATAATAAAAATCAAATCATCAAAATAATCCAAGCGTGTTTTATATTGTGGTTATATTAAAATAATGCATTATATTAAATGAAAAAAGTCATAAAACAGATATTCTATACTAACTAAAAATAAGTTAAAATCAGAGCTGTAAGATTCTATCACGTGGATAGTCCAAATAGGCAGTACAAACGATGTAGGTACAAATATTTAATTAATTAAATTAAATTAATTAGTTTGGTAGGGAAATTATCTGTGAAGCTATGATCAAACCAGGAATCTCAAATGAGTGCGGTTTTCTACATTATTTACTTGACAAGAGCAAAATTAGTGATGGATAAGAATTTTTTTTCAAGGTTAATTATAATATTATAGTAGCAATCTAAACGCCATTTTATTCTAATGTATGCCTAAGGAAATATCATTATCATGATATAATTCCAAACAAAAAAGAACAAAAGATTTTTGCAAAAAAAAAAAAATGTGACACTTTTTAAAACCTTGAAGTAAAAATATAGGTCTTACGAATTATTTAGTTACTTGGAATTACTGTAGGGCTGTCCACAATAATTGATTAAATCTAGGGAGAACTGTTGACAGGCCTCTCAACATCGATCAAAATTTCTCTTTCCTTCTTTCTTATATTATTAAGAACATAAAATGACAGCTTGCACGAGTACAAAGAGGAAAATGGCAGTAAAATATATTAATACCCCTATTTTTATTGGTGGGAACCTTTCTTTAGCCACAATATGCAAGAAGGAATCAATAGTGAATTTGTAAAGTTTTCTATTTGGTAAAGTGTACACATGCTGGAAATAATATATCAATGAGCAAGAAAATACTATTCCTGGAAGCTAAAATTCCAAGAACCTTCCATTATTACTATTATTAGTATTACTGAAATTTCGTTCTGACCTAAAAATTAAATCAGTGAGGACACAAAGGTACTCCTCGCCTTCTGCAGAAGATACAACACTTAAACTTTGATTTTGATTTTTATCTTTTAATTAAAATGAAATAGAAATTTAATAGTCATATTTTAATAACTTGAAAAGAATATTTCAAAGATAAGATCTGATTAAATAATGTTTTAAAGCCGAGATCTCCCGATTAAAGATTTATATATATCCGCGCAGGAAGATTTGGTTCTGTGTCAAGTTGTAGTTTATATGATCGGGTGAAACAACCATTGATATATATTGATAAGGTGTGAGTTTAGCGATTTAAGACAAGTTTTTTTTTGTCATCATTGCCAGTAATTTCCTGGAATGTAGGTTTTTTTTTGTGTGTGTCAATTGCTCGATGAACCAAACTATTACGGAGTTTGGGTGAAGATTTATTTTTGGGAAATAGACTATGTTATAGAGTTGGGGCGGTATGGTGGCTTTACTCGATATGGCAAACGAATAAAGTATCGTTGCACCGGAAAAGATTTATCTGATTACCAAACCCTTCCTTCACCTCTGACAAGGCATCTTGTGAATGTGTGGAGTGCCAGGTCTCCACCGTGGTTCGGATCCCACGTTAAACTGTAGGTCCTTCATTTAATCTCACAATCACCCTGCCATTACACATTATGCGTAAGTGCGTATAATACGAACGGGTAGTAAGACGCGGTGCTAATAATAATAATAATAATAATAATAATAATAATAATAATGTGTCGTTGCAGAACTTTTAACATGAAATGAGTGATATTAGAGGCTGATATTCATGAAATATAGGTCGAATTTGTATGGTAGAATATTCTTTAAGTGAGACACATAGAATGATTTAATGAACCCCCTTACATAAAGATTTTAGAAAGAAAGAAAATATTTCTGGGTATAAAACAGATTTTTGTAATAATTTGTTGAAATTTAGGTTCCTACATTAGTTTACACCATTTCTAAAACTGATGAGTAGGTTTATTCATATTTGGTTGATCATTTTTTGTAAAATAGATGATTTTTAAAATAATTTAGAACAATTGAGTTACCCTAATTAGTTTATTTATTTATTATTTAGCACCGCCTCTTACTACCCGTTCGGGTTATACGCTTTAAGAACTAATTACGCTAATGGAATAGGAATTGGGATGGTTGAATTAGAGGAAGTGAACCCGCATTTGCGTGGAGGGAGAGTGAAAAACGATTTAGGAGAAACAACCCCCAGTTCACCCGACCGAGATTAGAGCCTCGATCTCCCCGTCCTCAACAGTCGAGCTCAACACGACTAGTGCGTTAGTCAACTACGCCACCGAGGCGGTTCTAATTAGTTTACATTATTTATAAAACTGAAGAGTAAGTTTCTTCATATTTGGTTGAACATATATATATACATCAAATTCACTAAACCTATAACATGTATAGCAAATGAAAAACACAAAGCAGAAAATTAAATTTATATTTTTTTTATTACACATTATATATATTTTTAATGCGTATTATTTCTCAAATTACTATTTGGTAGAAAACACACTGTAACTAGGGAAGTTAACTAGTAAGTTAATGTGGTAAATTAAATTTAAGGAAAATCATGGAGCATTTATGATAATTTGATAAAATTAATTCTTACAATGTTTAACTATACACCTACTTCACTCACGTAGATCTTGGGGCATCCCACAAATTACGATAAACGCGAGCTTGAGTCCCTCAAAGTCACCCCGTAGGTATAATAATGATGATTTTCAAACTTAAATCTTTCAAGAGTTGATCATTGTCCAATAATACGACACAGCGTTCATGAATATAGCCAAAAATTTAAAATTGCACCAGTTATAACAGATTTTAATTTATTTTTATAAGATACCGCTATTAAAATGTGTGTATATTTTTAACAATCACACTATTTAAAAACCAGCCCAGCTCTAGAGTCAATAGCTATTACTCTTTGTAATCGATTCTTCATTTGAAAGAGTAAGCTCCAATTTTACTAATTGCACATTTTTTGGCAGAGCATTGAATTTAGCTCCAGAACATTAGCTCATTAGACCTTTAGAAAGTTACTCGCAATATTTTTCTACCTACAAAATATATTATAACATTATCCACAGCAGATGTAATAACAACTTCATAGACAACACAATATTACAGCTATTACATTATTAGTCTTTATTAGCGTATCTAAAACAAAATTGTAATAATAAAAAAGAACAGACTCGAATAGTTGGGAGATAAGGTTTCCAAATCATGATGTTTGTACGACCGCCCCAGTTGCCCTCATCAACGCCCATTAGTTTGCACGCTCTTTTCTCGAAAACCAGTGCAAACTTGCGCTTATCTCTTCCATTACCACGAAACCTCCCAATTTGACTCGAACCCGGCATTTCCATTTAATTACACGATGCATTCTTAAGATTGTTTGACGTCATAGAGGCAAATTGGGCAAGAAGAGCAATTTTCTTTTACAGGTTTGCATGTGCTTGCTAACTGATCTAAAATAATGGGGTTGAAAAGTACGCTCAGCGGTTATGAACCGGAATGGGGTAGTTAAATTTTTACGTAACTATGGTACGAGTATAAATCTAGTTTTTGCTACGCGTTAGTGCCAATCATGGATTTAATTTCTAAAAAAATCCAATCTAATGTTAAACGATAAAGAAACGTATTGTTCTAAAATTTAAATTATTATTTAAGCACAACCAATGATAGGGAAGACCCAAGCTCAAACCTCAGGTGATTTTTTATAAAAGCAAAAATTTAAATTACAACTTCACAAAAAGGAGGGAAAGCTTATTGTAAATTCAATCTTTGTTAAAACCAAAACACTTAAGTATTTAGTACATTATATACGGATTACCCAAATGGGTAGTGAGACGCAGTGACAAAAATAAAATTCTATCAAAACAAATTTTAATATTTTTGAATTTAAAAGAAAATTTAACTCTCGCCAATTTGCATGGGAGGAAAGAAGAACACTACTCTGGGGAAAAGCCTCAATACACCCAGATTGGGTTTGAAAGCTGACCTCAATACTAACGAAGCCAACGAGACATGACAGACAGTTTATTCTGTGCTCAACAAAATGATGGGTCATGATTATCATTTTAGGTAGATGCCTTTTCTGTAAAACTAAGCAATTTTTTTTAAAATATTAATATTATAAGTATTTAAAAACATAATTTATATAATAAATTATAAATACAAGTAATTTTCTTCATGCTTATTAATATTTATTTCTATTTTGAAAAATATTCCTCCATTAATAAGGTCTGGTCCTCCCACCAACACAACTAATTGAATGTATTGAGAACAAACACAATTTTTGTATAATTTACTAATTTACTGTCTTCTAATTAGTTAAGATATTTTCTTCTTTAATTTGGTAATTATTATTTAAGATAAACTAATAAAGAAGTAACAGGATACTTTCAATGAATTGTATTTCTTATAGACAATAGACCCATGGCGTATTTCAGTGGAATGAATTTAATCAAGATAAATAATAAAATGTACATGTTAATTTATCAAATCAAGAGAAAATATTGTGATCGTGTAAAAATTATATCTCTATATTATGACGACTCTTTACATTTTATGTGAACACTAATAAAAAAAATTTTTTTTTTTTTAAATCTGTTCATCTATTCTCATGTATGACTATTTGTCAGTCTGTCGGACCGTGGCCCTGAATCCAAAACGGTTTGATGGATTTTGTTGAAACTTGGATATTAAGGTTTTACAGGGCTATACCCCAATTTTTTCTTTTTAGCTTAGCCCTTAAAATAAAGGTGGTTTACTGCTGATAAGTATTTTTTTGAATTCCAAATTTATCGAAAATGGCTTTAACAATTTTGTCTAAAATGCAAATCTAGGATTTGTTTTGACATGACCAATAGGTTTTTGGGCAAAAATTCACTAAGGGCAGTTTAATTATAAATATTTCAAAAATAATTATAACGATTTTGTTAAAAATGTATATATGGACATTTTGTGCTATTACAAATAACAATGTATTTTTTTGGGAGGGGGGAAGCAAAGATGGTTGTAAAACCTCATCTCTGGTAGCTTATAGATAACTGTATTTCAAAAACTGGATATATTTAAGAATAATCCTATCTTAACAGTGTGATTCCAAATGTTATCTTGGAACTGTTAAACATGCCAAATAACTCTGTTTGCTTGGTTATAGGTAAAAATTAGTTTAAAATAGGAATCTGGAAATTATTTTTCATGATAAGTAAGAATACGTTTATTTTTCACATATAAATAATTTTGGGGTATTTTACAAATAGTTTAGTTTTTGAAAATTTAAATTTATTAAATATATATTTGAACATTTTGGTTTAAAATTCATAGGTTGTGATACGTTCATGTGCTAGGGATGAGTAAGGATAAATTTAAAGTAAGTGTATCAGCACTTGCGTGGTGGGAGATTAAAACATATTTTGGAGAAAAAACCTTCAGTACAGCCTACCAAGTATCAAAACCTGTTTTTCCCGTCATTGGCAGTACAGTATATTGTATTAATGATGCCTTTGATCACGTGGTCATTGAAGGAGGATTGCTGTTGTAGAATGATAAATGCAGAATGTTTCACTTTATTATTATTATTAGCACCGCGTCTTACTACCCGTTCTGGTTATACGCACTTACGTTAATGTGTAATAGTAGGGTGATTGTGAGATGAAATGGAGGACTTACAGTTTAACGTGGAATCCGAACCACGGTGGAGGCCGGCATTCCCCACATTCACAAGATGTCTTGTCAGAGGTGAAGGAAGGGTTTGGTAATCAGATAAATCTGTGCCGGGACCGAGGATTGAACCCCGGCCACCAGCACAGAAGTCTGACACCTTACCTCTAGACCGCCAGGTCACCAATATTTCACTTTGATTGGATTTTATGTCCGATCGTAGTCATTTACCACCAAAGAGTATGGAGTGTGGTTTTGACTCTGGGCCAGCACTGTTCATAGACTACCAGTTGACTTAGCATACTAATGAATGTTCTGGTTAAATTATTACCTTCTTGCCGTCCCAGCGACTGTACTCCCGCCATTTGTCCAGGCCGGGCCTCCAGTATTCCAGCGTGTACTCCTCGGCGTACTCTTGTCCTCGGCCGTGGCCATATCTCCCCTGGGTCTCTACCCCCGTCAACACGTACACCTCCCCCAGGTCCACCTGTAAGAACTCCCTCACGCCTTGCTCCACCTGCAGCTTAGGGCACCACGCTCCACCTGTCTTCTCCACGCGGAGCCTAAGGCACACAAACATAGGAAAATAAGGTGGGCCACCTAGGTAGCTGAATGAGTTTCAATATGATAATGCGATTATGTTAAAAAGGATTTACATTATTTTAGTACTACCAAATTCTTTGTTTTCCACTTTCTAGAAGGAATTCCCATTTTCCCAGGCATCTTATATTGAAGAAAAGAATATGAAATGTTAATTTTTCTTCAAACTGACTGGTTTTTAGTCATGTTTAAAAGAGGATGATTTAAAATTGGTGGGGAAATAAAACATCTGTCGCTTCACAGCTCTTGGGTATTTTTAGCACCGCGTCTTACTGCCCATTCGGGCTATACGCCAGTGTACTATTTACACTGATTGGTTATGTATTATGAATACTTGGTTTAGAGGAAATGCACCCGCATTTGCGTGGAGGGAAAGTGAAAAACAATTTAGGAAACCCCGCCCACAGTGCACCAGACTGGAATTGAACCTCAATCTTTCCGTCTTGGGCAGTCTAGTCCAACACGAGAGTAGCGCGTTAGATAACGCGGCCACCCAGGTGGGTCACACCCCTTGTTAAAAAGGGGTAATAATACATGTTTGAATCGGCGCGCTTGGTTCTTTAGTTAACTCCTTCATACATTAAAATACCAACTATTTTAAGCTTTCAGTTAGATGCCCCAAATTAACTAATGTTCAAATATTTTTTGCTAGATTTCTTTCAAAATTCCATGGTTTTTACCGGTTTTCCAGGTGCGTGACAACCCTATTAAATATTGATAAAACCAATAACAGTAAACAGGTTTAATTTTTACCAAGATGAAAATTAAGCTTTTTATGACTATACATATATATATATATATATAGACTCATAAGCATAGTTTAAAAAATGAAGTTTTTATGACCTATACATATATATAGACTTAAGCATATTTAAAAGTAGAAAATTTCTATTCTGAATAGTAAAAAAAAGCACAGATTTTGGGTTTATCATTCACACCTAAATTTCGGGATATGAAAGGTAACTGATATATAAGCGAAGAATGGATTTTTACGACACGAATGATGTAATTTAATATGGGGGTCACAACACGAATTAAACTGCTAATTGTATTTTCCTCCTCTCACGTGTTTTTTTCATCCTTATGACGGACAGCTCCACCACGTAACTTTATAGGCCCACTTTGTTTCTGGCTTTTATGAATTAACGCTACACTGTTCTAATGTTTTAAGTAAGTGATTCATCTGATAGTCTTTATTCTCACATTTATAAGTTTTGTATTCGTCTTACAACATGCTCAGGCTTTACACCTATGTATTAATCACGCTAATTCGTTAAGGTTAAGAAGGTTTAATTCATAAGAAGTGTACCCGTATTTGTGTGGAACGAGAGTGGGCAGGGGGGGGGGGGGCGCGGGTGAAAAA
>CABFOV010000839.1:111164-124219 GCA_902141375.1 Timema poppense | reverse complement strand
AATAAGATGGAATATTTCTTTAAAAAAAAAACACTTGGATTTTATATTAAGAACACGTTAGGAAAGGTGTATTGTAGAATACGAACTGCACTTTGCCATAAAAATTGATACTATAGATTTACTTTCATCACTCGGTAGAAAACTCGCTGATCAGGTATGAATGAAAATACATACTCGTAAGATACATATAGCTTATATGTGATTATTCAAGTACGGCCGAATGGGAGAACGTTAATAAGGTTGTTTTAACAAAGCTATTAACAGAACTGTCAAAAACTCTTTCACTTACAGCGTTATTAATATACGTTTTACTCGTTTTATTTTAATAGCAGTTTACCTAAAATCACACGTGAATTCAATTTTTTTTTATGCGGGTATTATTTATCAATATTAAACTATACATAAAATATAGCCTTTAAGGTGGGTTGCAAAGGGGGGAGGGGGCTCAACGAATGTCTAGTTTTTTATGTAGTGTTTTTTTAAACATTATATTGGGTGAAATTAATAAAACGTTGCTCCAATTTGAGCATATAGAGTTTAGTTTTCTTCACATGTTGATATCAACAGTTCCCGAATATCTGTCATGAGCATGGTGGAATTATCTAACAAACTTTTAAATGGAAAGAAAAAGTTATGATTAAATTTCAGAACACCCTTGACAGATGTTCAATAAATTTTAATCTCATCATGTAAAGAAAATTAAATTCTATGTTAACTCTGGGGCAATATTTGATTTTGGTCAAAAAATTGTTTGCCATAAAAACTGAAAAATAAACACTGGGTTTTCTCTCATCCCCTTTCATCCCACCTTAAGGGCTAGAAACATCTTATTACTTCTACAATGATTTTTTTAAATTTAGTAGTAATAGAAGACAAGGTAACTCTATCTTACATAATTTAAAATACAAATAGTTATTTTGTCTTTGCATCTTATAAAAAACTATTATATATAAAAACTGTGTGAAAATCACAAAAAGATAAATAATACAGGTTCCTAGTAAGAAGCTACTATCATATTATGTCCAAAGTAGGCAACATACTTAAAAATTATTTGATTAATAATTAGTTTTAAAAATAAAAATTAAATCAATTTACTTTTATTATTGTGAAATATTTACTATATTTATTTGTAGGAATAAATACGTTTATGTTTGTATAGCGATATTATATATTTATTTTTTTATTAAGCTCTATTGCGTATAATATTATCTGGTACAGAATATTTGTTTGTTTTAAATTAGACTCATATGACTGACTAAATTATATTATTGATTAAAGTTTGAAATATAGCTTTACGGAGATTATATATGCTATAAATTTTACTGGCCATAGAAATATGCGCACCAAACCGATAATGTAGTTTCAAACAAACAGTACAGGACAAGTTTTAAAAAAAAAAGCCCGACCAAACAGCTTACATGCTGTGTTTGAAAGTTTTTTTTGTTTGTTTTGTTTTTTTCCAAATTGGTGCTTTAAATATTGGTGGTATGTATCGGCGTAGAACGACCACTTTTCAAGTGATAAAATACACGAATGAGTAAGCTACTTGACCACCGTCGAAATTGCTTCACCATACTCCAATTTTAAGTTCATCGTGTTATCCGCAGAACTTTGGCAAGGGGAAAGAGAAGTGGAGCTGAGGGGGACGAAGCGCCACTTGACCTTTCAACCATCGCCACACACTAACGATAACACTGTAAACCTGTTTGAAATGACAATGAAGCGTGGTGTTTGCATGTTGCTTAACCCCCTTAAGTTCACACCCCAACGAATAGGATTCCGCAAATTGGCAAATGCTTCCATTACCCTTTCTGCCTTTGACTGCTCTCCTCTATGTATGTTCGTTTCCTCTCGTTTCCTTTTATTCTATCATTTTGTATCTCCCCTCCATTTCTAAATACTCATCTGTTCATCCACGTGAATGGGTGGTAAGTGATCCTGGTTACGTGTCTATGGGTCAATAACTACAATTCAAGTGGTGTGTAGAATATTATAGAGGATACATTATACATACCCTTTGTTTATCATATTTATAAAGAATCAAATAGACAAAACTATTATATCTGCTTTTAGTGAGGATTTACTCCGTCTAGATATCATATTCTGAAAATTGAAAAATTACACCTGGACACGAGAATCGAACCAGAGACCTTTGGCTTAGTACGCCAATACTCTAGCCACTGAGCTATCCATGAATCGTCCCGTGTCCAGGGTAGCTCTTCACTCATATTTTAAGGCAGAGTCTATGATGGACGTGCGGAAATCGTCGGCTACAAAACGTGTATATAAAGGGTATATATATATATTTAATACATACATATACAAATATGACAATATATATATAATATATAAAAAACCTTTATATATATATATATATATATTCTAAATAAAGGGTAAGTATAATGTACCCTTTATATATTTTACACCTCACCCGAATTGTAGCTATGGACCCATTGACTTGTAACCTGGAAAACACACGCATACACATACACATACATACACAATACACACATATAAATAGGGTATACCATAAGATGCGGGAGCCACGTCTGTCATGGACAGTATACACAAAAACATTGAAAAAGTTCATATTATAAACACGTGTTCTATTTGACCTTGTCTCCAAGCTACAGTCACGTGATTCCAATAAAATGTTTGTGTACCATACTCAATATATCTCGAGCTTTTGACTAGGTCTGTTCTATAGGTTATTCCTAGCAAAAAACAAACTATATTTCAATCATTTAATATATTTGAAATAGTGTGGCATTCTTAGACAGGACGAATGCAGGCCGAAATTCGCCCTTTTGAACACTTCATGTATTGCTAAGCACTTACTATGATGTAAAGAAGCTGGGGGGGTAGTCAGAATCCCGTTTCAACACAACCAAAAACTGAATACAATTTGAAATTAGCTTAGCTCTAGCTTTGTTAATTTTACCAATTTTGATATACCTCACTTAAAATTAATTTAATTCGTAGTACCTTAACTATTACGTTATCTAACTAAACATAGCAATTTGACCTACCTCAAGATTAAATCTCCACCCTCCCAGCCCCCACCCTCAGCTGGAAACTAACCTAGTTACAGTAGCCCCATGGATTCTTTGGTACTGATTGACAGCTCACAGCTGACAACTGACGGCTTTGAAAAGTTACCAGACAAAATTATTTATCCCTATACCGAACCAAATGATTTGAAAAAACATATGTTTAGCAGTTGTCACTTCTGACAGTCAAAATTTAGGTATATACCTAAATGTTGAATGTCAGAAGTCAGCTGTGAGCTATCAGTCAGCACCAAAGAAGCCACGGGACTACTGTAGTAACAGCTAGAACCATTTCATATCGAAGTTAGATTTTTTGTTTATTTCTTTAAAAAAAACAGTAGAATGAGACAGGTGAAACCATTTTATAATATTTTGAAATATAATAATAAAAATATATTATTTTAATATAAAAACAATTAATTAGAATTCAATTTTTCTGTTAGCAATTAGAGCATATTATGGAAAACTGAACATTGAAACCTAGTTTTGGGTTAAGCATAATCGTATAATCTAATTTCACGGTTAATCGACAATGAGATGGCCTTTTGATATAACCATACCCGCATTCATCAGTCTTACAGTGACAGACTTCCTTTCATTGCCAGGTAAACCTCATTAAAACACCTTCATTACCGATGATAAAAACTAGCTCAGACCTCAGAGGTCATAGATAATTCCCGGCTCCCACCAAATATACATGTAATTATCCTAGGTCAGGTTGGACCAAACAGCTTGGGGCCTAATTGTTCTGGAATAATCAAATAGTATTTATAATTTTTTTTAAGGTATCTCATTAGTATATCTAATTCCAACCTCATTTACCTTTGTTAGGAGAAACTTAAGAGCAAGGTGAATGCGGTTGTAATGAGATATATAAGAAATGTATGTGTAAAAATTCGTGTGGATGTAGTAAGTAATGAAAGAGTGATGAAGAAGTGCACTTTGAAAGGGAATACAATAGGTAAATGTGAAAGAAGGGCCTTACGTTGGCTTAGGCATGTTGAGAGGTTGAGTGTGGATTGAGAGAAGAAGCAAATATGTGAAGGTAGAGCGTGTGGACAGAAAAGGAGTAGGCTAAATGTTGTAGACGAATGTGTGAAAGCGAAACATTAAAGAGTTTTAAGAATGAAAGAGCATGTATGATTTGGAGAAAGTTAGTGAGGATGGATTAGGTACAGAGCGCTTTTTTTTAAAACAATATGCACATTTTCTTGCCTACCCCGTAGGGGGTAGAGAAAATCTATCCTAAAAGTATACTTTAGACTGAAGAATATTAAGGTAGACTATTAGTAATTTTTTCTTCTGCAGGTATAGATTGTAATACTTATTATTAATTTCTCAAACTACCTTTTGTTAGCTACTTTACTTTTCTTTCTTCTCCCCAAACGGTAATTTCATGTTATTCTATTTTTTGTATATATAAAAAAAGCAATGTCTCATTTATATTCATTTTCTATTTATTCTTCACTCAGCTTAATGTTATAAACTTATTACCGTTATTCTATGTTTATATTAAAACTCTTGCTATATTCCACGTTCTTATATTGTAACCTTATCGTTCATATCTCTCTCTCTCTCTCTTTATATATACACACACACACACGTATTTTTTTTAACGATACACTTAAAAACATGTTTAGCTCTGCCTAGATTCTTCTTATACTCCGTATTTCCGTCTTTTCTCCTATCTTTCTCTCTCTCTCTATTCAACCCGCATCTCGATGTATTCATCCATTATTGAATCTCCCATTACTCAACCAAAGCAGTAGGTGTGGACGAGTGTGTCTTTACAATGTACACACAGCCTTCATCTACACGCTCAAACAACTATTGATCACAAGTATACTGTGGAAACACACACAATCAACATCAAACTCAGATATCATTCAAAGTGGAGGTTCGCCACATTGACGAGCATTAGCTACCCCCTAGTTCCAAGACCCCTACCCTCCCCTCTCGCGGGTGACAAAAGGCTTTAAATCATGGGTGACGTCACGAATACACTTGTTTATGTTTTGTTCGATCCTCTCCAGTTTAAAGTGACTTACAAATTGGATTTCAATAGTCGAATTACAAACCAATTATTGTGCTAGTTTTACTCAGTGTTATGGTATTAGCTGTTGGGGGGTGAGTTACATGTGTGTGTAAAAGAGTTTATTTCCTAAATGGGGGCTTAGGTTGGGGCTTTTTTTTTATCCGTAGATGGGTCGAGTTTGAATAAATTTGTTGTTTTATGAGCGTGACTGTTGATTTTAGAGCTCATATAATTATTTGGCGGAACAAAGCTGTCAACGGCTTGTTAGGTTCTAATCACGACTATGGATTGTGTTAGGGCTGCAAATGAGCAGAAAAGCTGAATAAATATAGTAATGGCTTATTTAATTTATTATTGCAAGTTAATCTAATGGCAAGGATTACCAATGAAGGTGGTAGCGTGTCACTAGTGCGCCTTTGGTTGGGCCGTTCAAATAGTGATTGTGATTTTTTCAGTACAAATTCCAAATTTTATTTTTTAGTGTGAGATTATTTCAGTGAATATAATTGCTATCATTTAAATAAAATAATAAAGTTATATTGTTTCTTTACAATAAATAGGAATTGTAAGATATGGGAATACGGGATAAAAATAAACTTTTAATATGTATTTTCTCTAAACAATTTTCTATTATTTCTTACATTGACACGTTTTATATTTAATGATTACAAAATATATCTTTATACCTAATTATTTCTGCCAATTACTTAAATATATAAGGAAAATAAATATTACAATACAAATATAATAATACTATACAAATATTAGGTTTTGTATATCAATAATTCACAATATCCTATTTAATTTGAAAGGTTTAATATATAAAGTTATTTAAATATCGATCTTGTTAAATAAAAAATATTTATGTTGACAAGATTTATATTTCAAATTTATTATATCTATCTTTTAGAACAAATTAGTGAATTTGTATCATATTTTCTTTTGTATTTTCAGTTCACTAGTTACTTTTATGAACTAAACTATCATTGCCATACCAACACGACCAAACTGCTTTTGTTGTTTTTATAGGCTAGTTTCGGTGAATTACATGAGGGGCGAGATTAAGTGAAACCAACTCATATTAGTACTTTTGAATATTAAATTTCTGCTTTAGTTTTAGTGTGCTATGATGCAATTTGAATTTCAAAAACTATTACCTAAAAAATAAATATTTATATAAACAAAATGTTATTTTTTAAAATTAAATTCAGTAAAGAGTTAAATTTTGATACATTAAGCCTTAAAATACATTTAAATGTAATTACATTGATAGTCGAATAATCATAACCTTTTCATAATTAGAATGTATTGTGGGGAAATCGGTATTCGAATCACTGTCGTGTGTACTGAGGTTAGTTTTATAAATGGTTTATTACCGTCCATCCACGCAAAGGTGTTTAGTATCGATATTATTATTATTAGTACCGCGTCTTACTACCCAATCGGTTTACACGCACTTACACTAATGTGTGATGGTAGGGTGATTGCGAGATGAAATGGAGGACCTACAGTTTAACGTGGGATCCGAGCCACGGTGGAGGCCTGGCATTCCACACATTCACAAGTTGTGTTGTCAGAGGTGAAGGAAGGGTTTGTTAATCAGATAAATCTGTGCCGGGACCGAGGATTGAACCCCGAACCCCCAGCACAGAAGTCTGACATCTTACCCCTAGACCACCAGGTCATCTACTATCAATATTGATTTTCTCCTACCTAGTTAATAAATATAAATTAATATGTCAATAGCCTGAACAGATAATAAGAAAAGGTGCACCCAACAAATGTATAGAATGGCATTTAAGAAAAGAGTTAATTTAGGGATGACTTTGACACGAATATCTTATTGCTTTCAGAAATAAAAATTGGCTACGCGAATCTACCTGTAATTTATATAATTTTTTTTTCTTACCCCTCAGGCAGTGAAAGTATTGTGATCGTATAAAAAACGTACTTTACGTTTCATGAACTCCTGAATATGATAAAGTTTTTTTCCAATGCCGCCTGTCTGTCTTTCTGCCTGTTAATTGGAATAGAGCCATATAACCATTTTACGGATCAAGCTAAAACCTGGTATCTAGGGTTTTCCTAAGGTTTATGATTTCTAATATTATCTCTACAAACCTAAGATTAAGTTTAGTTTACTTAAGGGTGAAAAGAGAAAAAGTTTGTGTTTTAACAGAATCTGCTCTAAAGATTGATTTAAGTTTGTTCAGCGTAGGAATTGTTTTCTGAAAGGCTTTTTTTCTCTACCAGAAATATATTATATAGTAGGATATTGGTAGGAAAAAAGACCTTCCAGAGAGTAGTTCCTACCGTGAATGGCGTATAATTTCGTATTCAGGTACTGTTCAACATTACAAACAAAATGGTGGCTCTCAAATTGCTATGAAAATTATTTTGAGGGTACCTTACATAAAGCAAATTTCTAATTTTGATATCTTCGCATTTCTTTGAGATACAAAATAACTTATAATTGTAAAGTTGTGGTAGGTAGGACTACTATTCAAAATGAAAAAAACCTTTTACCTAAAATATATTTTTATACAACCATTATTGTGTGAGTTAATGGCAAATACATTTATTAAATTGAGGCCTGGAACATTGATTGTTATACTATTTGGTGAACAGGGATATTCCCTTTTTCTCGATATGTTTCTATAAAAGTGTGTATTATTTAATTTAGGAGCTTTGGTGGGATGTTTTTTCAGCAATGTCAATTATTTAGTTTCACATATTCTACGAGCTTTGAGTAAATATCTCCCATTTATAAGTAAAGGAGTGAGAAAGTCTTTGCGGTGATCAGTACAATTTATTTTTCTTGCACAGCATCCTAATACCCGTTTGTATACTTATAAGAAAGGGATACAAACTAGGAATGTAGGCCTAAGCTTGATAGGAAAATTACACTCAGTTTCAAGGAGGGGGTTTCCAATCATTTAAGTACATTCAACCAGAATCTGAGACCAAACCTTTCTGTATCCATAAAATCAAATCATACATGACAGAAGACTTAGTCCATGTGACAATCGGTGCAAATTGATGACTGGATAGCTTAGTGGTAAAGAAACGTTGTGCTAGACTAAATATTTCAGCTTCCATTCCAGTAACCAGGTGTAATTTTCAATTAGATTTAAGTAAATGAAAGATTTATCCAAATACGTCTAAATCCTTGACCAAAGTTAATCCCAGCTTCATATATTGATTTTTCTGACTAGGAAATTATTTGAATTGTCAATAACTAGAATTTTAAACCACACTAATATAAAATGTCTTCAAAGGAGAATAGCAGAACATTTGTTGAGTATCTCTGGATTCAACGGAGAACAGGGTACAAAACAAAGATAGCTTACAGCCAGTCTTTGAAAAGAAGTTTTATTGTGTCAGGGTGTTCTTTCTTTTTTTATATCCCACATACACACACACACAGTCATTCCCTATCCCTCTTTTGCACAAGACACACTTTCAATACAACATAGCACACAACAGCGCTAAATCTCTTGGCGACGTTGTTTGATGGACGGTTGCAGTGGGAGAGACGCCACCGACGCCGCAGTGATGTTGACATCGAAAACTCACTCGTTCCTCGCTCCCGGAGATTAAGTCAGAAGACGTCTCTCTCCTTTTCCCTCCTCCCCTCCTTAACCCCTCCACGCACCAGCCATGCAACCACTAAAACCCATTGCTCCAACATTAATTAACATTCTATCCTTGACAAGATTGCTAATTCTGATTACTGCTTCACGCATCTCTGATCGCCGTTTCTAGAGAACTGTAGCCCCGACAGAAATATAAAGCGCCAAATGTAGTTTACATTTTGAAGTAAGACTCTAGTTCAAATCTCATCAAAATTAAAGGAAAATTATGAATGTACTTGCAAAGAATTACCGTACAAAAAGTGTCCCTGGCTGGCACGGTGTATTGATAAGTCTGTTCCTTTGTTTTTTAATTATTCTGCTTTGAACACATTTGTATGGCAAAATAGCTGACTTTGATAGTTCAGAAAGTATTCTTAATACAACAGCAAGTTCTAGTTTTTTTAAAGAGTAGACAAACAGGTTTATCTGAAATGAGTGTAAATGTAAAAAAACAGTATCTTTAAAAATAAGTGTTTCAGAGAGATACATCCTCTAAAGTGTTTACCTAAAAATCAACTTATATTCAACTATAATTGAAGTTGTATTGATTTTAATCGTGTGTTTATATAATAAGTCAGTTCAGAAAGTATACATTAACTACCTCAACTAAATAAATACAAATATAAAAATTATCGATATTATCCGCCCTTTATTTTCCAAAACGATCTCTTAAGTACAATGCCATCCTTTAAAGTTTGATAATACTTGGTTAAAAACATCTATATTTAGTGTATTAAACTATGTTTTATACGATTTACGCTCATGTTGCGTCAAAAGAATGGAAACTGGTGTAGTTTAAAAAAGTACCTAGTAATGTTCAATGCAAAGTTTTGATGGTATTTTGAACTAAAGAAGGACCAAGAGAATAATATTATGATAATTAAGTGTTCGTGTATTAGATAAAGCCTACCATACACGGTTACTTATTATATTGACATTACATGGAATAGTTAGTCCGTGGTGGTTTATAATGTTCTCGCATATAGCAGTGGTTATACGCTTACTAACTCGTCAAATATGCATAATTCATGAGATTATGTGTGCCTTTCCCATTTTCTTGCCATGTACATTGTACAGTATCAGTCGAATTAACTGCTGATAAATATTTATGCGGGATAAATCACTCAATTCGAAAATTTGGTGAGAGTTGTTTACACAAAAGAAGCCAATTCTTGAAATAGCAATAGTCATAATGTAATTAATACTATTTTTTTAAAAGTACCCGATTTAATTTTTTAGTAGTTTAGTTAAAGCTCGTTGAATATTTCCTACCTTATTAAAGGTTTCGTTAAACTTTTACCATATTTAAATTTATTGGGATATAGCTGTGGGATTATACATAAAAGCAAATAACTTTAAAATAAATGTGTGGACATATTTCATACTAGTTTTAAGACCCATATACGACAGTTTGATTATATGTTTTCTATTTGTTTATTTGAGGTATTTAACATTCTTTTTCTGAAATGACTGATTATATCAGCACACGACCTACAAACTAATTTAATCTAGAATAGACACAACAATTGACCCCCTGACAATAATCTTTAAGTGTGAAAGGGGAAACTCACATTTCACCTATTATAAATTTTTCTGACATTCCAAGAATTTGTCAGTAGACAAATAAGCTACCGACTATGCTAAAGTGTCGGACAGGTTGATAATAACATTAATCAAACTAACAAAACATAATCTTAAATTAATAAGGAAGGAAGGTTAGTTTGTAAAAAAAAATAGTATTTTTTTTGTCAGTTATTACGTAAGAGTGAATGAAATGAGAGTAAACAAAATGAATTATGTTTTTAGTAATAGATTAATTAAATTTTCTCGTAGTGTGTGTACTATGACTAGGAAGAAACTAATCTTATGTATGTTTTCCTTATAAAAACAAACACATCAGCTTGTTAATCACAATAAACACCCTTTATATATTCATTTTAAGCCAACTTGTGTAGATATTTATGACAAACATCAAATTTTGAAAAATAGGTGATTCTAAACTACCCGAACATTTTTTTTTAGTTCATGAAAAACCATTCCCATACACCCATTTTAATCTCAATATTCAAGGCCAATTTCGAGGAATTTCAAGTTGTATATAATTTGTAGTAAGTAGACTACTCTTAAATTTATTTATTTAAAAAAATATATATAAATTATTATATTATTTCATGTAAAATAGTCCCCTGATACCAATTTTGAACACAATATAGTTATTTTTTTAAATCCACTTTTACAAAAACCAATCATCGGTAAACTACTATAAAACCAATGGAATAGATATAAATTATATAGCGAGCTCATATAAAAGCATATATCTATTTTCAACCAAATTGCTAAAACCCGTTTTTAACATACTCAAATTAAAAAACGAGCCATCAGTAAACTACTCTTAAACGAATTTAATCCCAAAAAACGAATTAATAGTTTTATTTATCATGTTAAACAATGCCCAGGTGTACATTATAAACAAAATCGTTCTAGCTGTTATAAAAATACTTTAAATTTTCGAAAATCTCTCATCAGTTAACTATCCTATAAGACATTCTTATCCAAAATTCAGGTAGGCAATTTTATTTAGGAAGTAAAACTCTTCCTAGATATAAATTTTGAACAGATTTGCTAGAACAAGCCTAGAAAAAATCGGATTAAAAAAAAGTCGAATAATCAGTGAACTATCCTTAATTTAAAAGCTAGGGCTACAATAAAAAATAAGTATTAAGATATTTCCCTATGATATCTAAATATAAAGTTTTAACCAATTATATATGGCCAGGGACATTCGGACATTAGCATGGGGCCAAAGAGTATTGTAAAATCAACTTTTTTTGATTCAGACACACATAAAACTTATAGATTCATCATATTCTCAACTGTCACGAATATTATACGTTGTCCTTCCCCGCACCGGTGGCCACGTGGTCTAACACACTTTTATCGCGGTGGAGTAGATTGCCGATGATGGGGAGATCTAGGTTCAAATCTTGGTCGGGTGTATTGAGGGTGGGTTTTCCAAAATAATTTTCCACTCTCTTTCCACGCTAATGCGGGTACACTTAATCTAAATATAACCTCCCTAATCTTTTAAACAATAAAGGTAATTAGTACGTAAGCGTATAACCCGAATGGGTAATAGGACAGAGTGCTTTAAAAAAACACATTTTTTTAATATGAGAAAAAATCGAAAAAAATCGAAAATCTAGTTTAGTTAGTTTTTCACCTGTGGTCTCTTTAGTATAAGCGTGCAAAGTTTTAGCTTTATAGGTCGGTTTTTTGAGGCTGTGACGAGACACGTTGTCATACACGCACACACATTAAGAAATTATATTGTTTAGATTAATCAACAATTCACATTTTAGTTAGTAATTAGATATTAATAATATTTTGTTGAGCAAAAACATTTTTGGGTACTCTTTGTAAACAAGTGTATGGTTATATACTTATATTATAGTGTAATGATATAATATAAATATATTATTAATAACTTATATTTGTGTCTCTCCAATACTTCAAGATTTCAAAACGTGAAATATAAAATAGTAGGAATATTAATATATCTAAAAATTAATCTAACGCTATAACAAAGTAATAAAATAAATACAGTATGTGCTTGACTTTCACGGCTATTCGTAGGTAAATGGTGGGGGTACTTTGACATGTGACTAACAAAGATATCTCTCAACTATACTAGGCCCATAGCTTCTTTGGTGCTGACTGACAGCTCACAGTTGACAGTCAACATTTAGTTATAATACCTAAATTTTCACCATCAGAAGTGACAATTGCTAAACACATGTTTTTGTATAAATCATATGGTTCGGCGTAAGGATACATAATTTGGTCTGATAACTTTTCAAAGCTTTTAGCTGTCAGCTGTGAGCTGTCAGTCAGCACCAAAGAAGCCATGGGGCAACTGTAGTCACACAGCTGATGGTGTCATTGCCATTTTGTGTGTTTCCGTCTTTTGCGCCAGCTATATCTTGTTAGCTAACAGTGGCCTTGTCTTGTACTCATTGGAAACCAAAGTATAATCATTTAATACCGTGGTCAGAGAAACATAAAAGTTTTAATTTCTCGATACTTTATCTTCATTAACAGAACCCGTTTAACCCTTTAAATGAGCATCTCTGCATAAATAAATACATCGTATTTAAAAACCAGTGGTGGCCTGGCGGTCTAGGGGTAAGGTGTCAGACTTCTATGCTGGCGGCCGGGGTTCAATCCTCGGTCCCAGCAAAGATTTATCTTATTACCAAACCCTTCCTTCACCTCTGACAAGACATCTTGTGAATGTGGGGAATGCCAGGCCTCCACCGTGGTTCGGATTCCACGTTA